>JAAXNX010000660.1:0-24971 GCA_036491905.1 Folsomia manolachei | reverse complement strand
TCAAGTCAGTCTTACTAAAGCCACCACTTGAATAAGATAAAAACCTGTTTTCGCGACAAATCTTAATCATACCAAGAACAACTTGTTATTAGTATTAACTAACTGCCTTTTATGCTTTATGAGCATTGTAATTCTCACTTCAGTTTCATCCTTTTGTGTTTTTGGCATGAACAAAGTGCATTTTTGGAAAAATCTTAGTTGTGCACGAAAGTACCCAAACGAAGGTCGATAAGTTCTGGTGTGTTAAGTGTGTAAAAAATCTGTTAGTTTTTAATATTTGTTAGAAAAGTTGACACTTATCTGTATTTCTGATATTCATTGACATTTTTTACTGCCACTTGACATAAATCGCTTTGTCAGATTACGAAAAAATAAAATGCAAAATTTTAAACGGAAAACAACATTTGAGATGATGGACATTATTGTAGAAAGCAATTGTTCCTTTGCTGCATATTATTTACTTTTAACAGATCATTATGTTTTTCTAACCGTCTATTAATCTACCTGTTAGTCATTCCCGCATATTTGCATAAGAAATTTTCCCAATCCTTGGCACATTACTGTTTTGTAATCTGGCCAACGAAACAAAACTCGTTCAAAATCCATCCATCACCGGTGTCCCATCGTTTGTAGGCATTTGCAAAATACCAGGCCACTGGCACAGTCATATACAGTATCTTGAACTTAATTGAGCTGGAAGACTACTCAAGTCTCACTTTGTTCATGCAGTGTATCCGATCTGCCTGGGTCCATCCGGTTCTATCAACCGAAGTATACTGGAAATGATCATTCTGGCACTTTTTCAACGGGCAGCAAAACACACAAAATATGTTCTATTCCCTGCTATTTGGTGTTTCATTTTTCAGGAGCTATCTATCTCTGGTGCTTCAATAGAGCACCATACACGATACAAGATAGTCACATAATCATAACGAGAATATATTGCAAACCACAACAAAGCACCCAATTTGAGGATTTCAGTCAGCCAACAAACCCATTCACATCCTCACCACAGCCAGGATGCTTCAGAATAGAGATAAAGACGGAGTTGAATATGAGATTAATGATTACAGGAAGCTGGTCGAGCCTTTCTTCTTTCTCCAAATTGGCAAATGTTTGGTGAATGGATACGCTGTGGATTGAGATTCGAACGACAAGCTAGCAATCATCTCTGGCGCTTGTCTTTCGACAACGTCAACTAAATTTTAAATGAAAGTTTAGGAAGATGAATTTCTGGTTGAATGACGATGTTCAATGGGAAATAGAAATGCACGGGATCTTCTTACAGATATTTCTTCCAACTCAGTTAAAGCTTTGTAAAAGATTATCATTCCCGTTATCAATATCGCTGCTAAAAAGTTTCGAAAATTTGTCCTATTCCTGTTTAAACTGTTGAGAAACTTGGACAAAGTTAACGCAAGGAACAAGAGACAGTGATTAGCGTTTTACTCCCATATCTGTTTTGGTTGCACTCACCAACCTGTCATCATTTCAGATTTTAATCAAGTCAAACATTTAACATACATCTTACACATATTATCACCGGGAATTGGGAAGACGTCGAGTTACATAACCCACTAAAAAACCTTGTTCCAGAACTCATAACAAGGTGAGAATAAGATGGGGCTGGTGGAGATATTACAAGGCGTACCATGATGATATACTTGAAGGCGATGGGGTAAGCACATTTATTTTATTTTTATGCAGCTCTTGTGTGTTGTTGTTACACTTAAAATTCACCATTCTCAATCTCAATCGTTTGTTCAGATAGAATATCACAATCACCGTCAAAATCAGAATTGGTTGAATAAAGAATTTTGTTTTCATGTCGTAAATCGGATTGAAATACATTTGTTTCGGCAATTCTGGCTGGCATCGAAATAAAGTAAACAACAATCCACTCGATTTCTTTTTCCTGAAATTTGAAAAAAACGCTATATACTCTCCTGTAAATTATGTATATAAAGGAAGTCAGCAAACAAGGCATCAGTACAAAGTGCGTACTACGAATTCTGGGGTTGAATTTCAACAAACACAAATCTGCAAATCCATGTCCACAAACAAACAGCTTTGAAATGAAAAGCAATGAAATCGTCTCAAGGTTCTCAGATTTAATGTTGCCCCTTTACACACAAATTAGAGAACTCTCCAATCTACAAAATGAAATGAATGAATATGAGTAAATGAAAGCATTTTAGATGCCAGAGACAAAGTTGTTAGAAATTCAAGTCATTAAAAGTATAGGGGATATATGCATCCAGTAGATATCTAGTGTGCAAAAGGATTTGGTAAAGAACTGTACATAAAAATACAGTTGGCACTCCAAGTGGTTCTATTTCCGTTTCATGTCTCACAAAAGGTAATTAGATAAACGCAAACTAAAAATAATTACGACAGAATGATTTTAAATTAATTGAACGGGTCGTGACCAGGGCTGTTGGTGAGTCGTTAATAAAAACTGTCGGACTTTATTGGATTTGGTATCCGATGATATTCTGATCAAAATGAGTATCACTTGCCCTTCAACTGAATTCAAGTAAATTCTCTAGTCTCCCTGGTATGTATTTGTAGATATATGTGATTGGCAAATTTGCAACTGGGCTAAACTTTAGTTATGTTGTGGTTGGTTTAGTATCCGATGCTAAATAACGTCAATTTTCTCTTGACATAATAATTCTAAATAGCTGTTAGTGTTGGTTGACGTTGATTTGCATTCTATCCTTCCCAGTATTAGTTTCATTCTACCAGAATGCAGCCGTATTATTGGTATGAGATCCAGTACAATTCGCACGGTTGCGAATACTGCAGTCGTCGCATTAGGTTAGCGACATTTTCTGTCCCGGATTTTTTCTTGGGCTAAGAAAATGATGATACTACACACCTCTATTTGTATGTTGGGTTTAGTAAAACGTGGGTTTGAAGGTTTGGCTTTTCGTTGCTTATAAGAATTGAAAAGGAATAGATAGAATAACATGATTACTCTCCTCCTTTTTACTTATTGCATATACCAGCATAAAACAAGAGGGATAAATAGCAAATGCAAATCTACAATTTTTAGCAAACGTCCCACTGATTTAGATTTTACGTTACGACAAACTAAACTACATCAAGGTTTTATTCGCACGGTTGCGAATACTGCAGTCGTCGCATTAGGTTAGCGACATTTTCTGTCCCGGATTTTTTCTTGGGCTAAGAAAATGATGATACTACACACCTTTATTTGTATGTTGGGTTTAGTAAAACGTGGGTTTGAAGGTTTGGCTTTTCGTTGCTTATAAGAATTGAAAAGGAATAGATGGAATAACATGATTACTCTCTTCTTTTTTCTTATTGCATATACCAGCATAAAACAAGAGGGATAAATGGCAAATGCAAATCTACAATTTTTAGCAAACGTCCCACTGATTTAGATTTTACGTTACGACAAACTAAACTACATCAAGGTTTCATCCAAGTTCCAAAATGAAACTGAACCAACAACTGCATGCTGGCTTGAGTATGTACGCCAAAAACATCAGTAATGGAAAAGATGTATGCCAAAAAATTTCTTACTTTTATTTAATCTTGTACTGACTACAGCCTGCTTTTCTTTTCACTACTAACCCGCCGGCTTATAGGAATTATATAATATTTTACTAAATTATGCGTTGTGTAAATATCTTAATTTTGTGAAAATTCGTCTCATGTGTAAAATTGTGATACAAATAAATGTGGTAGCTGAATCTGCTCAGACGTTAAATTAGATTAGAGTATAACAGTTACAATGCAATCAATTTCAGCTATTGTGCCGCATTTGTACAACAAATTTTGTAGCAAAAGTTTTTTACAAAGCGGTGCAAAACATGTCAGACGTTCAATTAGATTAGAGTATAACAGTTACAATGCAATCAATTTCAGCTATTGTGCCGCATTTGTACAACAAATTTTGTAGCAAAAGTTTTTTACAAAGCGGTGCAAAACATGAAGAGCTTCGGTTCTTTGGATGTTTGCTTCAAAAAATTTCTAATTAGTTGAATGGTGTGGCAAATCAGGCTTCCGAATTTGGACGTGGCACTTTATCAATAAATCAAGACTCCCCGTGCGACGTGAGTGTTGTGCAAATGCAGTTGAAAATAAATTAATAAATCGTCAGGTAGTGTGTTGCAGAGTCAGTTGTGGTTATGCTCAATCCAGTTGAACCCTACTTGTTCAATTCACACGATAATATTTTATTTTTTACAAAAAAGTTTTCACTTCGGTGTGCATAAAATACAAAATTAATGCCAATGGTGTTGCACTTCGATGTGTATATCTATTAACATTAAGAATGCTTTCATATTAAAATGATTTGTCGATTTTGGTTGCGGTTGACACTCCGCATACTGAGCAAATGACATGTCATAAAATAAGAAGACTTGAAGACGTGTTTCGCAAACCTTGCCTCTGCTAATTTACATGACCACCTAAAATGCAGGGTGGGAGCGTGAAGGTTAATGTGAAACCTGGAAAAAATGACTGGAAAACCGGCCCTGATGACACATGTATGAAGAATAGAAACAAGATAGTATTTACGATAAAATGTACATGTGTTTAGGAATATATTGTTTTTTGCAGTGCAAGTTGTCAATCCCAAGTCAAAGAAAGTTCAGGTAGGTTTGGTGTGCATTTTTTTTTACACATTCATCGAATTGCACATTAAGCCCATTTTCTCATTTGCCATATTTAAGCTGCGACCCAAAAAGCCAGATTTATTTTATTAACAATTATTTAAATTGCACACCTGTTCCATTTTTGACGAAGACTTCTTTTTATACGACACGTATCTGTAAAAGGATGTTGGATTTGCTCTTTTGATACTACTGATACTGATGGATTCTGAATTTATCATATACCAGGTCAAGGATGCAACAAATCCATGCAATTTGCCAAGATACTCGGTTACAGCAAAAACGACACCACTTTCCTGTCGGAGCTGATTCTGATTGCGTTGAGAGTTCCACTGATCTGATCATGCACTTTCAACCAATGTGCATGCAGTTTATTGGTCCAGTTCCAGTTTCCATTGCGAACTTAATTGACTCGAGGAAGGAAAAAGCGGCTGATGTTTAGGAATTCTGTAAATCCTAGAGTTTTACTTCATTTCGTTGATTTGAGAAACCACCCACATCTGCAATGCATCATGGATTACAACTGCATTCGTAAACGTGTTTGAACAATTTCAATGGCAAGCTTCGTCAATTCAAATTGTTCTAGAATTTCATGTAATAACTACAATTATTATTATTATATATTATTCAAGGAGTTTTTCTTTTGAGCTCGGTAGTCTCAATTACATTGTGGATTTGCATTTTATAAAAAAACCTCATTAATCTTGATCACGGGGTTCCAAGTCAATCGTATGCTAGCTCGTGTGGAACTATGCATGTAGAAGACATGAGTATATTGCTGTTGTGGCATGTTTTGAGAAAAAAGAATGATGTAAGCCTCTGTCTGGCACCTGCCAATTCGTGCAAAAATTCACGACTTGGACGGCATTTGAATTATCTCAAAAGTGCATGAACCAAAATCAACCAATAAGATAAAGAAAGATGGCCCGGATTTCCAGTAGGAATTTGAACAATCCGTCATTCAATCCATCTATCCCTCCCAAATCCGGGTTCCTAGTATTGATAACCATCAACTGCATTCATGCACTAGGGATTGAAATCGTGGTAATCTTTTGCACAAACTGAGTTGAATACGGATAAGCAAACTGATTAACGACATTATTTCATGCTTCATTTCTTGAAATGATGAATACCCTTATTATATTTTATTATAATCGTTTGAATCATGATTCAATCAAGATGTCAACTATTTAAACTCGGCAAGCTAGTAAGAGAAAATCGAGACCATAATTTGATTGCATGCTTTATAAAGCAAATTTCAAACAATAATATCGCACAATGCCTCCTAAGTTAGGAATCCTAACTAATCAAGAGTTAACTGTAAGTTATAAGCCTATTAATATCAACACACTACTTTAGTGCTGATACTAGTAGGACATGCCAAATCAGTCAGTCCAAGCCATTCATTCATAGCATGAAATCCCATCGTCACGCCGTGCCTTCTTTAGGAGATGCTTAATTGATAATACGTAAGTGGTGCAATGCTGTGCAATAGTTGACTCCACTTACACGATTCAGTATCATGGGTAAATTATTATTCTTTGAACGTGAAAATTATCAATATGCAGTATGCAACGTGAGCAATGAAGCAAATGCATTGCGAGTTGAAATTTACCCGTCGGTGGATTTGCTATCTGATTCTGATAACCCGGCCTGAGAAAATATTCTCATCCAATGTACCTGTTTGGCAGTAGCGCACTTGGTTACAAAGTGCCATGATATTCCTACTCAGAGAATAAACTAGTATCAAGCATTAAACATGCAAAGCAAAGTTTAATTTCTTGCAAAGGAGTTGCAAACAAATGGAAACAAGGAATCGAGGGTGGACGTAACTACACAAGAATGAAAACAAACGCCAAAGTAAACGCAACAGGAAGAACTAGTTTACGATGACATTACACGTTCAATCTACAAAAAGATAAATTCTTTTCCTCCGTTTACAACAATCCACTTGAGATGAATTTTCAAATGTAAGTAGTTGTGGCTAGTCAAGTGCGTTGCTGACAAGATTAAAAATTTTATTGAATGTAGATTTGAAGATTTTATGTTGTGCACACACAAGCAAAACTATTTGAATTGAATTGCATACTTGCAACATCAAAGGGTAAGCTAGTCATGTTGGTTGATAGGAAGGCGAATGAGGAAGATTAAGCGCTTTGTCGTCCTGCCCTGCCTACAAAATGTCTTTAAGTAATGCAGTTTATACATATATTAGACTTGCCAGTTGCCAACTCTTCTTTGTTTAACGGATATAGATTGGCATTTTAATGCGGATCGACTAGTATCAGGTATCGAGATGAGATTAACTGGGTCGAACCTGTTTTACTCAACACTCAAAATGAAAACTAAATACTGTTAACCTTTTAGAGTGTGAGGAGAAACACATTAGTCATACCGATGGGTCGTTTAAGATTTGACAACTTAACGGACGGAATGGACATTATTAAATTCCATTTGCATCAATTGAAAAAAAAAGATCATTTGTTTGTGACTGACTGCCATTCGCGTCGCACTTGACAAATGACAGCAGGTAACACTCCTGTGAGATGACAAATTTTCTTGATAATTGCAATTACTGATAAACGAAACTGGTCTTGAAATTAATTTTAATTTGCTTGTGTCGCTCAGTCCGACAAATCAACGTAGATATTTTGTCATGGTGGGAGTAATAAAATTAACTGACATGAGGTTTGTTGGTCCCGTACTAACAGTAAGTGGTAGAGACAGATAGGCACTAGAAATGACAGTAAAGTTGTACTGTACACAACTTATTTATTTATGGCCATAATTTTAAAAGTTTGAAAGTTGTTTTCGCAAGAAATGACAAAACAAACGGAGTAGTTGATTGCATTCATACTCACCATAAACGAAGTTATGTTGACTCCACATTTACACTTGCACACTAAAATGGGTACAGTTGTAAGAAATTGCGAATTCTATGACTGTCCATTCTGATTAAGAAAACAACTCTGACCAATTATGAAGTCACATTAATAATTAAACCAAAAGAGTTGCTCATATTGAGCTTTTGTCTTGACTGGCTGACTAAATAGTTTAGTTTCATTAAGCGTTAGTGCTTTCCCTTTATGGTTTGCTTGTTGAATGAGATTTGTCCCATCTCTCTCACGATCAACAGGGTGAGACGAGTAGTTGTGGCAGAAATTGTTGAACTTGAACCACACTCGGTAATATTTTCATTGCCTACTTTCTTATGTGTCTACTTATCTCCGTTCAATTGGATGGATGAATGAATGGAAGCAAATAAAAAATCGGTCATATACTCTCCAACCAACACTATGATAAAGATGGAATGACTGGAGTTTGGAGAAAGATCCAGTAACGAATTTAGTGTCTTTCAATAAGAAACTTTATATTTGCTGACAGCCTTTTTCCCTCAATTCTTTTTATAAAACATTGGGTTGTCGGTTCTTAATAAAATGAACAAGAAAACAGCTCTTACTACTTTTTACCCTACTAACTACGATGCGGCAGGCCTATCTCTAATCAACCGTATTTCCAGAACATCAAATGGCTCTCACGTCAGACCAAGTTAGATCCTCTGTCCGTTCAAGGGACGATTGAGAGGAGATGGTCCACATTAAAGACGAGATATTTTTTTTACTTTTCTTCTAAGTGTAACTACTAAAATTGGGGAAAGTCGAGTAAAGTTAAGCAAGCAAACAGTTACACAGTTTGTCCAAGAAAGAACCATCAAGTCAAGATTGTACGATGGTCGGTTTAGTTCTAGTTCTTTTACCACGTAGATGTGTATGTTCGTGTTTAGTACAGTTGCCGGCTTTTGGAGAGAACCTATTCAAAGTTCTAATAAATTTTATCTAAAAAGCTCACTTGATTCCTATTCCAGTGAGTGAGCAGTGCATCAGTTAGTCTGACCTAAAAAATCTTTCCATTTCCTTTCATTTAATAAACTTTTTTCGTTTGCAGCGTTTACAGTGTTTTTGTGGTTATTATACAAAAAAGTTATGCAATTCGACTTTCCTTTGTTTGAGATAAATGGATTGGTGCAGATAATTTCGAGTGAGGATCAAAATCATTTTTTGTCTACAGTTAGATTTTATTGATTTATTTGAAGAAGTGTGGAGTTGCTCATCAGTGAATACAAAAAGAAAAGTTAAACATTTTTCCCAGATTTGTGCAAAGGTTTTGTGCAAGCACTCATTTTGCTCTGGGATGATTCTAGTACATAATGTTAATGTTGACCATTCCGAATTTTCGCTGGGGTTACTGTTGTGTTGAAATTGTAGCCCGTGTTTGTATGAATTAAGCAATTATAGTTGCAAATTTACTCCAATTCGTGTGAGTAAACCTAAACTCCTATCAAACTGATCTTGTTATTTGTATTGCGTTCCCGAGTTCTACATTTCCATATATGTAAGTACCACACTAACATTCACCATCACATAAGTTGAGCAACAACGACCAAGAAAAACAAAACTCTTACATACTTCACATTAAGGTTGGACATTGCTTGCATGTTGTATGTATGCATGAATGAATTATAATCCAGTATTATTTATTTTTGAATGATTTACGTACGGCATTAATTAATTTTTGAACATTAATTGCACTGACAAAGTGTATAGAAATTATGTTTCTTCAAACTCGAAATATATTGCATTATTATAAAAGTCGTGAAAAAGTATAAAAATCTCAATATGTAGAAAAACCCGTCTTTATTTCGATACCCGCTTCACACAAAAAATGAATAATAATGTCTTTGTCCTGCTGATGTTGCATTTTTCATCTAACATGGCTTGCGGTTCCATTTACAGAAGCGCTTTCTCCTTCCTTACATTTCCCATTTCCTATTCAAACATCCTGTCCCCTCAGATTAAATTGATATGAAACCTAAGACCGAGAGACAAGGAACCAATTACAGTTACAAACATGAGTATCCACATTACATACTAAAATATTCAACTCTTTTCATCCAAACATAAAAACAAGAACGTTTCGCTTCGTATACGTGCACCGTAGGGAAGAGAAGTCTTGCTACTACCACTGCCTTCTTGGTCCACCTCCACACAAATTGAGTTGCTGATGTGTCATCCCGGTCAACAAGACGCCACGGTATGGATACGAGACAAATGTTGTAAGTAACCCGGCAAAAGGAAGGAAGAACGGAGGAAGTGCACAGGGAGTGAAAGTCGTCCAGACCGGATGGGTGACTAGATCAGTATTGTTGGCTGGCCTAGCTTTTTCCTGGGCTAAAGCGACAAACCGTATTAGACTGGCAAAGGGAAAGGAGTTGCATCCGTATCGAGTGTAACGTGAATTCAGTTCTTTCCCTGCCTTGGCTCATGCAGAAACTAAAATATCTCCATTACTTCTTAAACCAGTTGAATAACTGGTCCAAAAAAGTTTTCTTCTAGTTCAGAGTGTAGCCTGAGTTAGATTGCCTAACTGTGCACAGGAAAAAGGAAAAAGTAAGAGATCCTTCCACTTTCCCACAGTAAAACTATGAATGGCCCAGATTCAGATTGGAGGTTTGATTACATTTTACATAACATGTGGCTAAGTTCTGGGAGTGACAGTGTTGAAAAAAGCGGAGTAAAGTAAAGAAAAACAGCAAAGCAATGCGAAGCACTAGATGCTTCATCAACAACTCAAAATAACGTGATTTCTAGCTTTCTCCTTCCCAATCCGAGTTTCTCTCTTCTTCCTCTCACCCTCATCTTCCACCTCGACGAGTTTGCGTATTTTGTGACGAAAGTTGAACTGTGAGTGAGTGAGTGAACACTGAAATCCATCATTAGATTTACCACGCGGCACGGCAACCAAACCAACACGGTGACGACGAATCGTGCTTCTTCTTGTACAGCAACACTGCATTCATCTCACCCACGAGTAACGGGTTGGTTTTGTTGAATAACGGCAGCGAGAAGTGGAAAATAAAGTGAAAGCATACAAAGTTCTTGGTGGTGGAAACAACGTGTTTTTCTGGGACTAGTGGTAAACTCTCTTTCTTTCATATGGACTGAACTCTAGGGTGAGAGAACAATTTATACGATGTGTGGGTGAATAAAACAAAAAAACCATTTGCGAGTCGTGTGGTAGTGAAAGTATCCAGTTACAGTTTTTATTACTGAATTAATTCACAGCAGCATTTATTCAGCCGTCCCATTTCATTCCATTCTCTACCCGTTTGATGACTTGATCCAAAGGCGGATTGTACTACATTGTTCTATTGTGCCATGTGTAATTTGGTGTCGAGTTATCGGTATTAATGGTCTCAGTCGGATATTCATTCGATATATTCGTTGTTAATTGTGTCCCGTGGTGGTCACTCAACAATTCAACCTCAATCTCGCGAATACATTTGTATTTTCATCAATTCCAACAAAAATTATCTACTCAGGAATACAATACCCAAGAACGGTGAAATGTAAGAACATTATGATTATTTTAGCCCATTAATTCGCTAACTATATTTTAAGAAATATGTATATGTTAGACGCGCAAATTGTTAAATAACAGCACATACTTGAACGAGTTTTTTCGATCCATTTCACATATTTCCATCTTCTTTTATCTTAAGGATACAGTAAAACAAAAAAAAATATGTATAAGAATATTTTCTCCCAAAGAGAAAGTGGAGATAGATTATCAGTGTCTCCACTTTCTCTGAGATATTTGGACAGGAAATATCTCACTTCCTGACAACTAGGCCCACCAAGCCATACTACTTCACCACATGCACAACCAACCCATCCACAATGTGCTGTTCCTCTGACTTACACGACATCCAATTCACTACCATGACTTGGCCTCATCCTTCAGTTTCTCCTTGCCTTGCAAATACACACAACGGAGAAAGGCGTTAAATGACGGTGTGAAGTTTAGTGTGCAACACAAAGTTTTGGTAGAGAAAGCATGCAACAAGTGTCTTGGGACAACTTCAGCCAAGTGTGATTTCCTTCATCTGTGTCCTTCCTCGGTTTATAAAAAAAGTTTCAAGTGATCAATGCCTTCTTTTTTGTCTTGTCTTGGAGTCCTTCCACTGGTTTAAAGACAAGTATTTTTCTGGTACGAAACGAGGTAGGTTAGTCGTCTACACGTCTCTGTAGTTTAGTTGGAGACAGCTGGCAGATGAGGCTTTATATTGAAGTAAGGCAAAGATACAAAACTATAGAGGCAGGACGACGGGATAATGTAGAAACCAGAATTAGAATGGATGGCTGACATTTTCCGTGGCAGGTTTTGCAAATTCGGCAAGTTTTTTATGTCGGAATATTTAAGTGGCCAATAGACACGGGAAGGGATGTTGTTTTTCATTTGATTTGAGTCCATGCTCGTGTTCCTCATTCGTTGATGTTGTTTGGTGGTTTTGTGAATTTTGTGTAACACCAGAGCAGACTCACTGTAAAATTAATCTTTATGTAAAACTATGGCAGTGTTGGTGAAAGTAGGGTAATGTAATAGAGGACAAGTACGTCTGACTCCGTCCACTCACTTTCTCTTTCGTGTTTTATTAGCCTCACCATCCTTGGTGACTGACTAATCAAAATCACGTGGCTGAAGCAGTGGAACGGAAATCTCTCTTGGGACTTCATTACCTAGTTTCCTTCACCTGCGCCGGGCTTCAAAAGTACGAAAATTGAGAATTAGTGATACTATCTTAATCTACGGCCCCGTCTTGACTTGTTCCGTCACGGCCAGTGAGCAGACCAGTGAAGCGTTATACCCCATCTGATTGAGTATCGAACTGAATTATTCAGAAATAGAATTTTCCAATAATCCAAAATTGCAGTGTGTGCACCATAAATCATGAGATGGAGCGATTGGTCTACTAGTATGTCGGTGAAAGAGAATTTTGCCGACTCTTTTCCAATTTGGTTGGCCATTTTGAAGTCCGACATATCAATAAGTTGGCAACGTTCCTGCGTTGCGTTTTATGTAAATGTCCTCATTACTTGCATCAAATGAATAGCCATATCTGCCACTTTTCCAAATCTACAATTGCTAGTCATGGTCATTTCGCGAACGATCTTGTTATCATCATCATTTAGATCCACTGCAAAAGTCACGTTCAGGCATTTCACATTTTTATAATCTTCTGTATGAATCTGTTACACGCTACATATGTTTCCACATTTTGTAGTCGTTGACTGTGGTAAAACTGTTGGTTTGGTTCTCGATTTTGGCAGAATTCTAAATCTCTGCACATGATCATATGACATATGTTTTGCCAATGATTCGTGAGAATTGAAGGAATGTATTACTTGAGCAAAAGTTTTTTGTACTTGACTAATTTAAAAATGCAGTAACATATACATTTCCGTAATCGAAATGTTAAAAAACAAATTTTCATTGGAAACAAATTCGGATACAATTTAAAATTCATATTTGTTGCAAGTTGTTAAGTGTCAATATTTACCAGCAGTGGAAAACAGATTCAGGAATAGAGAGAACTAAGCACCAAACTACAAATGAAAAGAAAAAATGAATCTGTAACAGATCGATGGTCGATTCTCCTATTTCCACTCATTTTTTGTAACAAATTGAAATATGCATAATGGATGAAAAACCAAGGCGTAATAGGATTCGGTATTATTAAATTGAGTTTCCCATTGCCAAGCAGTTGTTGAACAAAGTCTTTTGTCCTCTCGATTCAGTCAATTTTCAATTAGTGAAGGAATGAATGACATTTCTAAGAGTATAGATGGAATCTTTTTCTCAGTGTTTTCTGAGAAAATGCTGGAAACATGGTTTCGTTGTGTTTTGAAAGCTTAACATACAATTATTTCAGACAGCCAATACTATAAATAATGCACATCTGAATGCAAGACCTTAAAATAGTATTAAATTAACACGAACCAATGACTGTTCCACCTTCACTATATAAGTATTGATTGAGGACTGGGGTCTACATGATTAACTTTACTAATAAGAAGCTCAAAATTTGTTTGCTACTTACTTACATGCATGGAGGTCATAGTTTAAATCCCTTTCTCCTAATAAAACCTAATGACAACATTAACAACAACTTTTCTATTGAATTTTCAGAAACAGCTCCCCATTCGACAGTTGAGCAGTTTGCTTGTGAAATTTAATCGGCCAACGACCAGTGAATTTGTGTGTGCCTCCTTTATAACTTTCACTAAATTACAACTAATATCTTCACCCTGATCCAAGTTATTTACAATGAGCAATGGCAAAGCAAAATCCTTGCTCCGCGTTAAAAATAAAACATGAAAATAAAGTTATTTTCTTGTATAAATCGTGATGCAAAAATTCCGTCTAGAATCGAGTTCCACAGGCCTATAATAACAACCAGTGCCTCGCTTTCCTCGGAAATTTTACCATTACCAAAAATCGTAGCCGTAACTCTTTTCCTTCGCCTGACTCCCTTGTCTGCTCAGTGATCTTACTCGTCAGTCGGTTTGGTTTTTGCTGTGGTGATCTTCTGTGACTATCATATTGCAAACGAATTCAAACTTTCTCTTTTCTTCTTAATATCCTTCCCATCCTTCCTAGCGTTTTACGAGTATTCGTTTCAAAGAAAAAACTAAAACAGCATTGAATAAAATATCATAATGTTTGGAGCAACTCTGGGCTTCTTTAAAGGGATGTTTGTATGCGATGTGGTTGCTGTGCTGTCAGTTGGCAGGATTTCAATTCAGAATCAGAGATGAAGATGGATGTACCTTAATTCGGATTCAATTGAGCCGTCGTCAACAATGGAAATAAAGGTCGAGCTGGATCATCAACAAGAAGAAAAGATTCCAACTGTTCAACTCCTTAAAATGCTGTAAAATCAAAGTCAAGATCATTCTTTGCATTACAACAGTTTTTGGCCAAAACTCAATGTTGAATTCGTCTGCTCTGTGTCGGACTGTTGCCATTCCACAAACTCAACTCAACTCGTCTAGTTTCCTTTGTAATTCACGGTTTCTATCATCATCATCCATTTCTCCAGACAAAATCTAGATCTAATAGACATTCATTTCCACCCACATCTGACTTTATCCGCCCACAACCGTCATCTTCATTTTTACTGAAATCAACAACATCATCTCAACTCAAGATTGGATGTGAAAACACTACATCATGCAACAAAAGAAAGCACAAAATTATATGAAGTGCTCATGAGCAACCAAACTGGGTTATGTCGGCGGTAGTGTGTGTTACGTGACCGATTTAGTGACTCGTACGGAAAAGTTTCAAAGCCCACTTTCACCCAATAAATGTTTAGGTCCTTGACACGATTTGGAGAGGTAATTTAATTTTACCATCCTCGATCCCCATCTCGAAGTTCATTGTCTTTTATAGCACGTGCATGTAATCATCCCATTCATTTTCAGTATCGGAATAGAAGACGTACACTGATGATAGATAAGATATAAAAAGAAAACGAGCAAATTACTTAAAAAATTGATTTCATCGCAAAGTTTGCAAAATAATGTGGCGTTGGACGGTGTGAAAAAGTTTTGCTAGAGGCACCGTGAACCAAACTCCTAAAAATAAAGTTTGGATTTGATACACGGCCGCTGAACTTTAGAATTATCAAGCAGCGTCGGAACTGAGAAACTTTCCCCGCTTCAACTTTCTTATTTTTCTATCATAAACTAGAACCTCGTTGGCATTCATGTAAACAATGGAAGATGACGCGGACTTTGCAACAGCAGCATGAGACATGAGAAAAATCGAACAGTGGGTGATCTAAGAAATTATTAAAGATGTGTTCTTTATTATTCACATGTTAAACCCACCCACCACCACATGTGTCTAGAAGGATCTTAAACTACAATACATGACTTTGTTGACGAAGAAAGGCAGAACAGTCGCATTGGACATCGATCGACAAATTCAAGGAAGATTCTCCTTATTCTTCTGCAGCTTAATGAGATTATAGCAGCAAAAGAAAGTCAGCTAAATCTATGTGTTGGAGTTCAAAACTAATAATGATAACAGTCAAACCTCATTGAAGTTGAGTTGTCAATGATAAATTGGGAAATCTGGGAGTTGGGCTCATTAATTTACAACGATGGTGTTCCAATACATAGACAAACTACTAAATATCTACCAAAAATCATGCTGTAGTTTGCTTTGTCTGTCACCTACTCATCCTTGATTTATCTCGGGAAGAAATCTTTTTGTGATGGTGCTGCATCTGAATTTTTCATCATTCTCCCCTTATAAATTTTCTGTAGATATATTTTTCTTTGGAAAGCACTCTGCCAGTGGCTGACTGAGTGTACTTCACTTTTGATTTTCTTAAGTGGTGCGCCAGAACTTATTTGTCTTATTCATGCGGAAGTTGGAAGTACAGCAAGAAAATAGTTCGAGAAAGGAGAGGAATTATCAACCAGCGATTAGAATGTTCTGCTCGAAGTGCTCTTGTATCCTATCTGTATTTGGTTGTAAAGAGCTTCAATCAGACAACTTGAACATACCACGTCAATCGATAGAACTTCAAACGCCGTACCAAACTCAATCACCCATCAACCTCATTCCAGGACAAGATTCCTTGTGAAGATTGCAGTCACTTGACAAAGTGGTTCTTCAAGTGTCCAAACAATTTAATGAATGACGGCAGCCCCGTGAACAATGACAATGAATGATATTAGTCCGCAAAACAGTGATTGGTTAATCCATCTTCTTGTTGGATGTCCTAATATAAATAGTACCTGGCTATAACAACGCACCCTACACTTTCTAAGCGTTAATTATGAGTCGAAATAATGTGGATTCTGTTACTAGATCTTAAACATGAAATCATCGCATGTGTTATATAATACAAAAAATAATAATATGGCCAACTTAACTTTTACATAGATGTTAACACAAAATAACTACCGTGCTACAAAAAAAGTAAAGTTGCAAAACTGCCTCCGTAACATATAGCATCATTAAGCGATCATAAAATAATTTATGAGTAAGAAATAAGGGGATCAAACCTTGTTGTACGAGGTAATTTCAAGTATCATAATTAGATGTAACTGTGAAGATGGAGAAAAGCATAGGTTCTTGAAGTCTGTTTTCATTCTTCTGTGTCCTCAAGTATCCAGCCGAAATCCACTAATTTAGATTTTGCTAAAAGCTATTTTATTTTGTCCTGAAGTGGTTTTATTTCAACATAAGATACTTTTTACGACCTACTTCATAAATCATACCACCAGTTTTTCTGCATCGTGGAATTCTTACCAGTGTCTTCGAACTAATGTACTAAACTCTAACAAACAAATTGTTGTTTTGTGTTTTTGGGACTTCAGTAACTTTGAACCGTGCTACTGACCAACTAAGAATGCTTGATTTGGTCCAGTTGACATTTTAAACAAATTAACAACGAGTTTCTATCTCCATCGGATTTGCTGATACCAACTGAAAATCTCAAACATAAACACTTCACAAACACATTTCACATGCCACATCTTAATCCCTTGACCATTTATCAATACACGCAAAAGCTCGGGAACGTAATAAATAACAACATTGAAATGGCAATGTACGACACAGGGGGTGGTTATCGTCTCAGACCCATGCGGTCGGGAAACGCATTACCTGAAGGAGAAATGGATGCACTACTTCTTGGAAAAACTAGGGTGAGTGCAACTAACAAATTTTTAACTGTTTGTTCGTGCTTTTTAAACTACAAAACTGGCTAAATAACGCAACACCATTTCTATTTTATCTTCCGTTCATCACTACTTAATCAATACTAATTAAATAGAACCTGTGCAAACGAAGGCAGTCAAACACGAGAGAATTGCCTACTAAAGGGAAAGTAGGGGAGAAAGCAAACTCTAGTTGTTTCTCATAACCACGACCTGGTGGCCAAAGGAGATTGAATTAGTTTTGAAATGTTGAATATGAAATCAGATTGCGGTGTATGAAGTCATGTCAAAGTAAGTTAGAACCACAACAAGCCACTTGCTCACCGCTACCGACATGAAATTAATTTGTAGTCGTCTTGTCTGGAAAAGTTGGACTCGAATCAAACTCAAGGCTGCTTCGTCCCAGTCTCATTTTCCGACAGATGCAGTCGTGTAGGCTTTTCATTTGCGTTAGCTGCTCAATTTTTGCACTTTCTTCTGATGAAAGGAAATCAGTGGAAATTGATCTTACGCTGCCATTAAGCGTAGGTACGGGAACTCATTCAGGCAGTGAGAAGGATGTATTGGTTGGTGAGTGATTTACTCAGTTAAGCATTGATTCAGAATCCAATTACATTTGGACGAGATAATAAATATAGTCACAAAGGACACAATCCTTGGTTTGATTGTCGGTTCAAATGTCAGTCAATATATCGGTCTAGTTAATTGCAAAGGGCAACACAAGAGTTGGAATTCTTTGCTAATTTGTGGTCCATTATACTCTTGAAGTAATTGAATCCTTTGACCAATTGTTTACTCATTAGCGTAGAATTATTTGGGAACAAGTGGCTTTCAAAATTAATAATTAGAGAAGGTTGAATAATAACAGACTATGTTTTGTTATGTTAAAGGAATTCCTTTAGTTTTTCGATGACCCTTTTTCGATGAAAAACACGGCCAAAAGCCTTACAAGTTAACGTGTCAAAGCATAAGTTTCTTTTATATATTTTTGGTTATAAGTAGCTGCGTAATGCTATCCATTTTTCCATGAATTGAAGTTGACGACCAAAAAGCTCAAATTATTTTGCAGCCATTATCTGGGTAGTTATAATAATTACAATAACCCCACAAAATCAATTATATTATGTAAGTAAAACTATTTATTTAGTCGCTATTGTCTTACTTGTCATCATTTCATTTGTCTCATTTCACCATAATAAAAGGACAGAAAGTCAAATTATGTTTCTGTAACGAAGAAGTGTTAATTAACTTATCTAATTATACATTTATATTTACACATTGATTCAACTACAACAATATTAGCAAAATTTGCTCCAATTCACTTTCAAAATGTTCTTACGAAATGACAACTAAAAATTAATTTTTCGAGCTATGATGTCACAGAGTACTAATCGGGTGCGGTTGAATCTGGAAAGCAATATAAAGAATAGAGAAAATTGTTAATGAGACATCAATTAAAAGCATTTGAGCAGCCATTCCAGTACAATTCTGGCTAATTTGGGTTTTATTGTTGCAAATAAATTACTGGCCCTGGCAATAAATGTCATATTACACGTCTTGATGTCACAGAAATCATCATATTATTCCATATTCTGGCAACGGATTTAGAGTAATATTTTAGGATTAGCGTGGGCCGGCCATTCATAAATTTAATTGGAGACTACTGGAGGACAAATAAAAGTACAGTTAATTTCTATATGAATTTGCTCTTCCACAGCTTGTAATAGAATATTTGTAATTTTGTAAATTCAAGTTGCAAAATGCATACATGATGAACATAACTTTAAATATTGACTCGAAATTTCATACAAAAATATACATGTGACGTGCATGGATATTCGGATAATGGTATAACCACCTCCACATTTCTGCCTAGTGGTTCAAGATTCAACTAGGATACTTTTTTAAACACGTGCTGGAGTATTTAAAATTTTGATGTCTTCATAGAAAAGTACACTACATTCCAACTAAACATAACGATTGCAATTTAACGTGGTTTTAAGAGTATTGTCTTTTTCTTAATTTTTTTTTGACCCAAGATGTTTGAATGAGATTGAATTGAAACTGGAAATATACGTAGCGAGCTTCAGTTACTTTGCTTCCGTCCACAAGCAAATGTTTGCATAAAATAAATCAAGTGTACCAAGGGAAATAAAGCAGCACCATTTCGGAAGTAGCGTTGATTTCTTTAGTGAAGTTTGATGAAAGGCTGTGGTTTTGTGGATGTGGATAAAATTCTCTGATTACAGGAAAGCTCTTTGCAAACAAACTCAACAATTGCAAAGGAGTAAATTGAGATTTAGATTGAATTCATGACCTTCCAGCTCCAAATAGATGACTTCAAGGAAGCTGGATTAAGCGTGCATAACAAAATTCAGTTGAATCGGTTGTTTTTGTGATTTTTATTTCATCAAACTTTGGATTTATTCATCAAAATTTAAATTCACTTCTTTATTCATTCGTTTTTGCCAAAGTAAATTGTAGTTGCTTCTTAAGCTCGAGATTCATGTCCAAGGTTGTCAAGTGGGTGGCAAGTTTTTTTCCAAAGTGTGATTGGCAAAAAAACAATTGATTGATAAACCTTTGATCTTACTAAATAAACCAAACCTGAATCAAAGGTTGATGTGGCAAAAGTAAGCCAGGAATGACAGATGTGACATTTAATCATACCAAAGTAAAATAACTTGTTCATGTCAACATGCAATTGATCAATTATCCTGCCTTAGATAGGTTCTATTTTTTTTTATTTGATGCCGCACCATTGTTGTAATAAAGATATTTTTGCAGCTGCCGAAAAACTTAACGGTAATCTTGTTCAAGGTCCTTTTGAAAAATTGTGCTTTTTGATTGGCAAAACAAATTAGTGTAGACCACTTTTGTCAACAAGTTGTGCAACAGGTGTTATGAAACGACAAAATTTTGGTCTCAAGACGACTCAGGTTTGCAACACATATGGGTGGAACAATGCCCTAGTAAGCAATTTTCTTAATGCGACTACATAACCGAAATATATAATCATCATCTAAAGAGCTTATGGCGACTTTAACTTACGCAACCTAACTGCTAAGAATTTTCAATTCCAATCTCGTTTCTGTCATCTTTGTTTCTTTTATAAGCTGATTACGAACGGAGAAAATGCTTAGTTCAATGACTAAATTCTAGCTTATATAATTTCAAAGGGCCACTGAGTTATTTCACATCATCAGTAAATTGGAAAAAGTTTTATGTCTGTAACATACTAGGAATTGCCATTTCCTGCAAATTTGCTCCTTCCCGCAAATAGTTTTAGTTTTAATTACAAAAACAGACCATTTTAATAACTTTCCTTCTCATTTCCAATTACTTTCACCCCAATGCGTCAATGTCAACTGAAACTTTCATCTTCATCAATTTGGAGAAACAGAAACAGAACGAAATGGAGAGAAATCATTAAAAAGAGAGGAAGAGAAAACCTTGGTAAAGAGACCGCACTTTGCTCAGACCTACTTCACCGAAAATTGCAATAAAACACGGGACACGAAATCAAACATCATTATATCCATGTTGGGATGAATTAATTAAATTCAGAAGAAACGTTACTCTGTACAAATGTATGCCAAACCCGTCAGTGTTTACATTATGCGATGGTGACCGTGGTATAAATTTGTGTCGTACGAAAAAAAACAGAAAGAAACACAGATAGGATTTTGTGGTTAGAGAGAGGATAAGGTAAAATCACACAGGATGGCAGTGAAAGGCGGATCCTCAGTTTCACGGCATTTTCTCCAACTTTCTCTTCCNGATTTTGTGGTTAGAGAGAGGATAAGGTAAAATCACACAGGATGGCAGTGAAAGGCGGATCCTCAGTTTCACGGCATTTTCTCCAACTTTCTCTTCCGATCTCTTTATTTCAACGTAACCCATATTGTATAACACGTCGGCTACACTATGTTTCAAAAGTTCTCGGAAATTTGCTCAAAGCAAATAATTTTGAATATACTAATACACTCCTTGTACTCTACAACTATATGTATAACACAGCAGTTGTTGTGTTGTATTGTGAAGGGAATGGAAATTACGAGAACGTTTTGAAACAAGGAAAATATGCAGAACTAGGAACTATTCTGGTGGAGTGGACTTTCGCCGTCTGCCTGTAAGCCCAATTTTAGTCGGTATGATGTGAAATGAAGTGTAATAAACTTGGAAACCATCAGGGAAAGTGTCAACTCTTTAGCCAAAAGGAATAAAACCAAACAAATACAAGGAGAGTAAACAGACCAAACTGTACCTAATCCAGTGCACGTGAATAAATTGATTGTCCGTTCACCATCCTGGAACCGTTGAACCATACTGTGGTTGATTTGGTTGAGCAAAAACTAGTTCTGCAAAAAGAATAATGTTGTTGGTCGTAGAGAGAGAATCGTAATCTCTATCTGAGCCAAAGGTTATTTCATATTGCGACCTTTTTCGTCGTTGTTAATGTTGGAGAATAAATGGGATCGAGGACAAGGGTCAACACTGGAAATTATTCAAGCGTAGAATGTTTCTCACCGGGTCCTGCTTTTTGACAAGGTCTTGAAACTTCAAATACTTCGCAGGAGAAAGTTAGGTTAGGTTTTGGTACTTCATGAAAAATGCATGACTGACTTAAATATTTGCTTTTCTCCTGCAGTACATAGAATTCAAGATTTCTTTTGTTTGTAGACACTTCGTTGTTGGTTAGTTTTTTTATTTTGAATTGTGCAATATTGTTAAAACCATTGTAGTATTTATTGGGAAATCTTACATGGAAATGTTTTAGGAATATTATGAAACGGGGCTCAATATTTACAGAAAGGAAATTTTTCAGAAAGTTGGGTGTTACATACTTAGAAATTAAGTATTGTTGTTCGATATATTTCATGTTTTTAACTGGTTTCCAAAAAAGCCATGAAATTGGACACAATAAGTTAATAATGTTTCTCTTCTCAGAAACCCAAAAGAACATTCGCAGTTAAAATAACAAATAGAATATCTCAGAAAATGAAAAGCAATTCAAATTGAAATGCAAATTGTTTTGTAATTTACAATGACACTTGTACTGAATAAATTTACAAAGCTCTGAAGTTTTGCCTGTATGGGATGAAGCCCCAAACTTTCTCCAACTTATTCCTTAATTACAAAGAGCCCACGTATGTACTTGTGAGCACCTATCTAGCAGGTGTTGAGACCTGTCACCAATATGTTTTAGAGCTAGCGTTGTGTTGGCTTTGAAACTCGTCGTAAATTGGACTAAGGTCCCCGTTATTAGCTGTTAAATTTAAATTCGTTCCGGCTATTTATGCCCCAAAAGCTTTCACGACCTTTCTCCAGTCATGATTTATGTAGTCATTATCTCCTCCATCTGTAGAGGAGGTGAGCAAGTCTTGCCAAAAAGGACAGACGTGAGTACGAGGTGCCATGCCATACTTTGGTTGGAATGGGCCAATTGTTCAGCTTCCGTAATTCACGGAATATCCTTCTACAACTGAACTTATAAAGTTGTACTATTCGTTGCATGCGGTTAATATTGGTGCTTGTTCTGGAGGTGGTAGCGGGTCGGTAGGTCTCATCCTGCTTCTGGTGAGCTATGACCACAATTTTGCTCGGGTTTAGTGATTCTAATTTTAATAAATGTTGAAATGCACATGAACAACTGCAATTTGTTACTTTCCTTCCCTCTCAACCCGAACGAACGAGCATTCTGCATTATTCAGGGTGGGTAAGACTCTTTGCGTGGTCTTTTGTTTTGTCTGTCTGTCACGGCAATGAAAAGATTGAAGGCTGTGGTTTTTAATTTTGTGTTCCAAAATCGACAACAAGTAGAATGAGTTGACACAGTTATTCAATGTTTCCGTTATCTCAATGCACATTTAGATTTTCATTGTGCTGATCTCCAAATTCACTCGGCTCTTCTTTATATTTGCTCTTAAATATTTCATTTCTCTCTTCATTGCTTCCTTCGATTGCTCTTCCTTGGATTGCTCAATATTAAGCCGCGTCGACTCACTAACTATGAATGTACCTGTTCAAGTCTCAATGGTATGTCATTTTATGCCGGCTCTTGCTGAGTTGAGAAAGCATAGTTGCTCTTGATAAGTTTCATTTCTTTGGAATGGCGAAAAATCTTGTATGCCGCTAAACTTGGGTAAGATAATTCAGCAATTCAACGCAATGGTGGTGGCGCGGTTGTATCAACTGAGTATTGCTGTCCTTGTGTCTATTTCGCTTACAACTTTTAACCATTTGCATCATTTATGACACTTGGGAAAACGAAGCGTCGAGTTAATTGGGTTGAAAGGTTTTTGCAAAGTTTATTCCGTAGGCAGAACAGATCCACCAGACCAGACAAACGCCTCTATCAATGAACACGACCTAATTAAACTTTAATTCAGTCAATGCACTTTATCCAAACCCGACTCTGTCACAATTATTAACCTGGAGCCTAATTTTCCAATGTCCTGTAAACATCAATGAGAAAAATGAAAGATAAAGTATTTGGCTTGGAAAAGAAACCCGATCCATCTTCATCTGCGGATGGTGTGACATGGCTAAAATTACATCAAGCTACCATTTCTCATTCCCTACCATGTAAAGTTAATTACTGGTAGCCGAGAAATGATTGATGCCCGTGGATGTCCATTACAAAATTAAAACATTCCCGAAGTATAATCAAACATGTCCATTAATTAGTAATGATTAATCAAATTACACTTATTAAATGTATTTAAAACGTAAGTATTTCCATTTCGTACATATTTTTGTGTTATGCTGCGAACTTGGGATCCTTGGTACAGGACTGCAGTACTAGAAGAGTATACATAGACAAAAGAAAAACATTGACGTTGTGCCGCTTATCCTTACTTAGTGAACTGGATTCAGGCGACAGGTTGACAGACAGTTGACATTTTCCTTTCCCTTCTTTCACTCTACTGGTCCTTATCACTACCCTGTCTCACTTATCCCTTAAGGCTGCTGAATAGCGTCAGTCAGTTGGGACATGTGAATGGATTACCTGTCACCACAACTCAGCAAACCGCCTGAGGTTGATATTGAGCTCCTGTTTCTTGCTACGGTAGACTTATCCCACTTTCGGTAATCGATCATGAATTTATTATAAATCATTATTATCTCCTAATAAATCTACTTTCTAAATCTTTCTACCAGAACACAGACTATGATTGTGTCGGGTTTAATGTCGTAAAAGATAAATTTTCCTCTTCATTCGTGCATGACATGGCCGAGCATGGGAAGTTGGATCTGGAGATGATCGGTGACACACAACCAGCGTCAATTTAGCTTCACGTGCTCCATAATCTAGACAATAAAAGGGCAGAGCGTGTGAAATTGAGTTGGCAATCAACTCTGGTTAAAGAAGTGATGGTGGTGAGGATCGGATTTGGTATTAGAGCACGTAGAAATGAGTTGTAAAACTACCAAACTCATTTTAACTCCTCGTTACACAAAACTCATAAAAGAGAAAAGCTAAGCTGTTTTCTCCGTCCAGGTGAAACTAGTTTATTTATTTGGTGTCGGCCATACGAAATTGTTTTCAGACTGATTTTTTTTCAACTCACTTTTACTGCGTAGAGATCACGTTTGATTTGTTTGACGAACTAGTAAAGCACGTTACGTGGTACGATATCTCTAAAACTTCGTCGGCTGGATCTAAAGACGCATAATCTTCTAAATTGACTATTACTCTTAATATATCTCAAGTTCAATACAGCTTATTTAAAATTAAGTAAAC
>JAAXNX010000659.1:0-25004 GCA_036491905.1 Folsomia manolachei | reverse complement strand
ATACCACACCCACTCACTTCTCTGATAGTAGCACCCACACCCAAGTAAATTATAATTTTGCACAATTTTGGCAACCTTATTTATTCGCACATTTGCTGGAGAAGAATGGAGCTGAAATTGCAGCTGGGTCGCTGGGTGAGACTGGAGGAGCGGGAGGGAATTCGGAGGAAGGAGCCAAAATACAACAACAACGTTCGTAAGAATCTGACGAATCTTCAAGAAGTTGGCTTATCTTATTACTGATAAGTTATCAATCCCAGAACTAAATCCAGATAAGTGCTGTGCTTGTGGTTATCATGGCCTCCTCCATGTCCACCCCGCTGGAGCAACTCTACCTGGAAAACTTGGAAGAATACATTTATGATGACCGCAAATTCGTGAGTACTCCATGACTATGACCTTTCTTGCTCCTCCTTATTTATTGACCTTTGACCTTGGAAGGGTGCCTATCACGGTCACTTACTCCTTCTTATCTTGCAGGTCTCCTTCAAATGGCTCAGCTGTAAACTCGGCGTCCACGTGAACCTCGCCAAACAAATGCTCTACCAATTCATGACCCTGGAGTCCACCAAAACCCGGAAGGACCGTATCCACCCG
The DNA here is from genome assembly GCA_036491905.1 of Folsomia manolachei. NCBI lineage: Eukaryota > Metazoa > Arthropoda > Collembola > Entomobryomorpha > Isotomidae > Folsomia > Folsomia manolachei. Next base: position 24,407 of record JAAXNX010000659.1, on the reverse strand, counting down.
ATTTACTATCTCTCCGGCCGAGCTCCCACAGCATGGATCGACTCTCTCGATGGAGACTCCACCTCTCCTCCGCCTCCACCCCCAGAAAAGAAGATCGTGGACCCTTGTCTCTCTCCGGATCTATTTGCAGAGTTCAACGAGCCGGAAGGCGTCGTGGAAGAGTCCTTCTTGGTCATGTTAGTCAAAGGGGAGGAGCTTGAAGAGTATCAAACCCATTTTAGCCAACTATTCTCTCTCCACCTGTACGGATTAAGTGCTTATCCTATGACCAAGGCCTTGTTGGATGAGTTCACGGCCACTCCCATTTTTGACGACAAGGGACGAGCACCAGTTCAGTGAGTGACACTCATTAATCTCATTAATTACTCATTAATCAGGATTTAAATCGTAATTCTTGCAGTTACGGCCCCATAACCTGTCCCGGAGCCCGAGAATACCGTCCCGACCCACATATTGCTATTCGACTCCAACACATTGCCGAAGTTAAGAAGAAAGTGGCGGAAGATAAGGCCAAATGGGAGGAAAAACTAGCCGCGGATAAGATCAAGGCGGAAGCTGACGCCAAGAAAAAGAAACCGGATTTTTTTGCACCCAAGAACGCAGACATTAAAAAGGCTGGAACAACGGCTGGAACAAAGGCTGGAACAACGGCTGGAACATCAGCAGCGCCCAAACCTTCCACGTCCACTGGAGAAGGTGGTGCTGTAGGGAAGCAGAATCGACTCAAGAATATGTTTGCTGCAGTCGCCGCCAAACCCAAGGTTGTGCTACCACCACCCCCACAAAAGAAGGAGGAGCCGAAGAAGAAGGTGCCTGTGGACTCGAGCAGTGACGAGGAAGAAGAAAAACCTCCCGTCAAAAAGGGTGAGACTCCTTTAAATCCATTGGTTTTGTTTTGGTCAACCAATTCATTAATTTTGTAGCCTCCACATCCAAGTCTTGGTCTGCTAAACGAAAAGAGTGAAGCGGCGGCTGCGGCAAAAGCAGCAGCAGCTAAAAAGAAGAAAGCCGCCAGCGGTGGAATTAAAAGGAAACGAATCAAGGACGTCTTCTCCTCATCCTCGGAAGAGGAGGATGCCGGCAGTGACAGTGATCATGGCAAACGGAAGAACAAGGCCACCTCCTCTGAAGACGGTAAGCAACCCAGCCCAATAATTGAAATTATAAATAATTTACAATTCCTTTCTGTTTGACAGAAACAGAATCTCCAATCCCCAAGAAATATATTGCACAGAGTAAGATCACATCCGACTCGGATGACGATGACTTTCAGGACGCACCACCTAAGCACATGGGAGCAGGGTCTAAGCCGGGAAGGAAGCGAGTTCTAAGAACCCAGCCCAAGAGACACATCGATGAAGAAGGATTCTTAGGTCAGTCATCGGATCCTTAGCATTTATCAGTTGGCCAGTATTTCAAAGTACCCTCAATTGTTGTTCTGATTGTTTAGTGACGACAATGGAGCAAGTGATGGTATCCGAGTCTGATAACTCTGAGGGCGATGAGTTGGCCGTGCAACAAGGAAGTAAGACTACCAAGACTAAAGATGAGACTGAGAAAGTGAAATCAGGAGACAAAACCGGGCAAGGAAGCAGCAGCAGCTCCTCATCTGGAGCTGGCTTATCCAAAGCTACCCCGAAGAAGAAGGAAGGTCTTCCTCCTCCAAAGAAGGGTGGCAAAGGTCACCAGGATCCCGGGAAGAAGCAGCCTTCAATCATGTCCTTCTTCCAGAAGAGATAGATGAAAGGAAGGAGTAACCTAATTATAATTCAGTTGTCGGAGCCTCATCCTAATTTACTTTGGATATTTATACAGTGATACAGTTGTTCAATAGGCACACTACTAATTTAAAAGATAGCTCCGTAATTTCTGGAATAAGAATTAAGGTTGACCCATTTTGTAATAAATCCCCGTAAATTGAACCTAACCTACGCAATAGTTATTGATGCTATTCCGCCATTATCCCGGATCCTTCATTGATTAACTAATTTCTTAACTTTTACTCAAAGGAGTTTGATAAGATGACTTATCAATCTATCTTCAACTGCATGACCAAAGTTTTCCACCTCTGCCCCAAACAGCGTGGGATCCACTCCACTCACTCACTCCACATGTGCCTCCACTGGAGGCCCTCCAGTGCTTTATAAACATTTAATCATTTAGTTGTTATCTGAATATAGAATGAATATTTGGAGCACAAAGGGAGGAGGAGATGTGGGTGTGCCCAGCAATAGCCAATCTCAAACCACAGCCACCAATACAATTAGTGGTGGCAGTGAAGAAAGTCAGCTCGAGAACACGGCAAAGAGCACTTCAACTCCTGCTCCTCCCACTCCTGGAGGAGGTCAAGGTTCCGAGGTCACCTTTGACACCCTAGGACTCTCCGCGCTACTCGTCCAGCGAATTAAAAATCAAATCGGTAACCAATTATATCAATTAATCATTAAACAATCAAATAATAATTAATTTTGGCTTGCCTCCTCCACCAGGCCTGATCCACCCCACCCCCGTCCAATCCTCCTGTATCCCCGCCCTTCTCTCGCCCCCAGGTCGCAGCCTCATCGCCCAAGCACCCACCGGCACCGGTAAAACCTTAGCCTTCGGAATCCCCATGGTCCAACGATGGGGAAAAGATCCCTACGGCGTTTACGGCCTCGTACTCACCCCCACTCGAGAACTAGGCCTCCAAATCCGCGACCAACTCCTCTTCCTTGGAGGAGAAAGGGCCAAAGTGGCGCTCATCATTGGCGGCGTCGACTTCCAAACCCAGGCCCTGGAACTCTATTCTAAACCTAGTTTTGTCGTCGCCACACCAGGAAGGTAGTCGCAGATAGCCAATTCCTTATCTTATCTTAATCTTGACCTTATCCACTGTCTTATCTTCCAGACTATTGGACCACCTCCAAAGTGACGAGTCCTCATTCAAATCCACATTTCGCCACCTCTCCACCCTGATTTACGACGAGGCCGATAAATTACTGATGGAGCAGTTTGAGCCGGTGCTTACACTAATAGAGGCAGCCCTCCCACCCAAGAAACAAGTCGCATTCTTCTCCGCAACAATGATAGACTCGGATAAGAAGGAAACCCTTATCCAGAGGATTAAGGCGCTGTCACAATCACAGAATGAGGTGGGTGGGCACTTATTTGATGCATTCTTCCATAAATGATAACCTATTTTTCTCATATTCCAGCCATTTATCTACGATTATCAAGAAGACGATGATGGTCATGTTGCTTCCCTGGATTTGGAGACCGTTCCAGCTCCATCCAAGGAACCCTTGCTCTCCAAAATTCCCCTCACCCAGAAGTACATCCTCTGCCCGAGAGACTTTAAGGACGGCTATTTAATGGAGTTACTCCGCTCCATAAGGGACTCGGACATTAAACTACCCCTGAAAGTCAGATCCATCATCATCTTCGCCGCCACAATCAGGTAACTTAGCTTATCCTTCAATGATAAGGCCATCATTCTTGAATATAACAGCAAATGGCATGACTATCCAATGATTGTCTTCCTTCCAGAGAAACTCAAGTCCTCTCCCTCCTCCTGACGAACCTAGGTTTTAGTAATGTGACCCTCCACTCCCACCTGGATCAGAAGGGGAGATCCAAAGCACTCTCCGACTTCCGCTCTTCCACCGTCAACACCCTCGTCGCCACGGATGTCGTCAGTAGAGGTAAGAGACCTTTAAGGACCTGGTAATTTATCATAACTAACCCACCCATTTCCTGGACAGGTCTTGACATCCGAGGTGTGGATTTAGTGATCAACTACTCCATTCCCATGCCCCCAGACTACGTCCACCGTGTTGGGAGGACGGGTCGTAGCGGAAGTCCAGGATTGGCCATCATGTTCGTCATCCCCACCCGGGACATTCCCTATCTCAACAATGTGGAGACCTACATTGGAGAGAAGTTGACAGAGTTGAAGATTGATGGTGGGTGTGGTCACAGTTAGCTAATTATGAAAGTGTTTAATTGCTGATTTCTGGGTTTACTTTGCAGAGAAGAAAGTATTAAAGATATTGACAGACGTCCAAGCCAATCGGAAGATAGCGGATATGACGGTCGAGGAAAATGATCCCTTTGAGGAGAGAGCCAAAATAAATAAGGAAAAGAAGGCCATCCTGGAGGCAGATGCGGAGCCAGGCACACCCTTCCAAGAGGAGACGAGTAAAGGAAAAAAGAAGAAGAGATGCAGAACAACCCCATCCTCCGTCCCCAGTCCTTCTCTTAGTGATAGAAAATTAAGGAAAGTAGTAAAATAGACATTATCCTATTTTTACACCAATTGAAGACAATAAATTCAGAGCTCTGTCCGTTACTGCATAACAAAAACTTTATTACGACCAGTCCACCTCCCATCCATTCGTATTATTCCACTAACCAAGCTTTGGTTGGGTATCACAATAATTAATGGTTTCTTATAATAGTTAAAATACAGACAAATTAAAATGTTTGACTTAGGAATTCCCGGAATTGACCATCGACTGCTTTACATTTACTGCATGAAACAATTACAAGAACAAGCTCCGCATTCTACCCAAACAACTCCACGTCTCAGTTTTCTGTCCTCTTACGAATTAAATAATAAAGTGTGCAATTAGCAAGTACAATTGTTTGGGCTGCTTGCAAAGGTACGACACGGCAATTTACAGTTTAGAGTAGAGTAGAGGTAGCCTAATTAACACTATGATGTTTGTGACATGCAGTAATTAATTGGAATTATTTGTACACTAGCTAAACATTAATTAGCCTAAGTAAACCATGAATATCCAGAATGGCATGATTGCATTGCTTGCTTGGAAGCTGAGGACTGATTATTTGCAGGGCCCACTGCTTAATACTCTTAAAACTATTAAAAGCAGGTGTCATTGAATAATATTAATATTTGAGATTACATTGCTGAGATCCATGCGTTCAATTCATTCCAAGATTTGGAACCTTGTCCCTAAAAAAGTGAGACAATTGGAGTGCAATTACGTAACTACTTGGCCATACATTAACAAAAATAACAGTAAAATAAGCCCCAGACAGGGTTTCATGACTGACTGAGAACATTGAGTGAGTGAGATTAGGATGAGATCAGTAGAATACCTTCAATTAAATACAAGTACCGTACTTTGGAATGTTATGTTTTGTTATTTATAGGAATTATCCAGGAATTTAGTCACACTTCTAATTAATAATAGCACGATTGACACTTTCCACCCACCAGGAGGAGCTTCTCTTTTTTGACTAATTTGACGTGAGATCAAGTAACACATTTGATTTGGAGTGGGTGTGGTATGGTGTGGAGTAGGGGTCCTAGTAGAGAGACACGTATCTCCTTGCACAGACGTTATCCATCCAGCGGCGGACCCAGATAAACCATTGAAATCTCCGAGTTTCCATACACCGCCGACACCGCAGGGAAAAGGGGCTCGGAGGAGGGTAACCCACGAAATGCTACGCCCAGAAACTCCTCATTCTTCTCAAAAGACAGCGTATTATCCTCACAGTCAAGGATTACACGGATTCGTTCACCAACCTGGAAGATAAGCCAACATTCAATCCTAGGTCCCTTAAGGCTCCTTCCTGCTTCCTTACCTGATATCTGGGAGCATTATTAACGAGCGGATAGTTCCCTTGAGACTCTCCATTATGAATGAGAACATTCTCCACTAAATTCCATCCCCAACTTCGTTCATCTCTTCCCAATAGCGCAATATAACCCTGAGATCTGAGCTCTGCCTCCCTTGTAGCCACTCCCACCACCGCCACAGTGCCTAGAGGACCTTCCCACCTAACTTCCCAGGCGTGGCGACCGCGGCGAAACCCTGGAACACAAAAACACTCATTTATAACCTTGAATAAGCTAAAATCTGACCTTTAAACTCACCAACTTTGCCCCTGGCCCCATCCGTACTCTGCGCCACGGGATTCCTATGAATAGTAAATCCATGCGGTCTCACAACAATGTTTCTGGAGCAATCATGCGGGTTCCAAGCATGGAGTTGGGCTCTCAGCTTAGTTTTAAATGTAGGACACGCCACCAACAAATCCGAGCCAAGGACATCTCGATCCATCCTCCGCAGACAAAGGGCACGCCACACATCCCCATTCTCATCTGACATGACCCTCGCCCAGGCTGACGACACTGCCCCCACACTCACCACATCACCCAGCTCCAGAAAGGTAAACACATTTTCCAGGACATTATCCGGAAGGGAGGAAATCGTGGTTGTAGACGTCAGTTCCCTAGATAAGTCCTTATTCCTCTCTTCCGTCTCCACTGGCACACCCACTAGCTCCTCCAGGGGATTGGAGTTCTCATTATTTAGTGGGAGGAGACCCTTAACTGGAGGAGGGAGGGCAGAGCGAGCCCTGGTAGAACTGGGAGGAGGAGGAGGTGGTGGTCCAGAGCCACTCCCGGAAGGAACCATGCCTCCACGACCACGAGGAGGAGGATCTACATGGAGCCGTCGAGAAGGGGTTAACATAGCAAGAATTAGGTCATTGTGAAGGAGTTAATTAACTAATTGGGATAATTAATTAGATGGGATTTAATTTGGAAATTTATTATTTTGGGACAGATAACTATTTTTTGAATAAGACATCCCCACTCCCGCGGAAAGGAGCAGCTGACCAGGATAAAGTGGGTAGGCCCATCCATCCACCATGTTACACCCATTCGGAAACTACACCAATTTCTAAATGAATCCTAATATTTGGACAATTGTTCATAATAATTGTCCAATAATTCGAAAGTGGGTGTGGTGGATGGATGGTGTACCCTCCAGAATTGGAGGGGTAAGTTGAGTGTCCACTTTCCGCCAAAATATTCCCACCCAATTCCTCCCACCGGACAGGATTTAGTTCCTCTCCCCATCCTCCCAACACCACACAACTCTCCACTCACATAAAAAATTACCACGCCACCAATCAATCCTAGTCCAAGAAAGAAAGAGGTCCCAATTTTGTCGAATTTACGCCCAATCCACACCCGAGTCGTCGTTGTCCCTTACTCGACCCTTCTGTCACCTGGGCACACCTTCATTTCCGTGGGTGGGGCTGCTATTGAGTGGGAATTAGTGCAAGAAGTTAGTAGCAGGAAGGAGGCCGGGTTGGGTGAGATTTGTTTATTTTCTTCCTCTTCCTTCCACTGGGGACTGGGGGCTGGGTATCAATATGGCAACGGCTACCCATGGAAATCCTGTCGTCAAAAATCTACTCATCAAGGATGCCGCAGGTAAGGGCTTATCATTACTTCATCTTTAGATGGACATTCCATTCACTAGGTTAAAACAATGGATGCTGGAATAGAATGGACTCGTCCAAACAGGATGACTCGCTTTGTTTATAAAATACTCGCATTTTTTATGAAGTTTGGTCATAAAACGTTTATCCAATGTTTGGCTACGTTGAAATGCTATTCTATGCCTTGGGTGAGAATATGATGACATTTTCTTTGTTTGGGGTGAAAGGGCAGAGAGGGGATGAAGGGGACGGATTTCCAAGCATTTTGTTAGTTCATGTTTTTTATTGGTTGTCTTCATATCAGTTAGTTAAAGACAATGGCATTTAAATACGGGACCAATGTATCACAAACCTCCTCTAGTTATCAATGACCAAGTTAGAGTTAGGAATTCGTAATTAAGCTAATTACCAATTAAAGCCGTTAATTGCTCACTATTGTTTCTTATCAATCCATCTCATCTCCTCTTTCCAGGTAACACCCAAATGATTGAAGTGGTTCAAACGGCCCCCGGCAAATTTGTCACGGCCTCCGGTCACTCCATCAAAACGGGAGGAACCGGACCCGGAGGGATGAAAACCATCATTCGCTCCGCTGGCCAGGTAAACATTCACTCACCCACGATAAGACACTTATCCATTATCTAACTCTTGCCTTATTTGTTTCTTAACTAGGGTCAGAGTCCCGGCACAACAGCCCAATCCCCTCAACAGTTTATTCGAACTTCAAACTTTGTATCTAAACCCAGCACCGTGCTCACTCCAGGAGGGTCGGTCGGTCGTCAGATTATGGTCCCAATTTCATCCTCTCAAGGTCAAACAATTCTTAAAAATATAAAACTAGAAGGAGGAGGAACCCAGCAATTCATTACACGACCCGGTGGAGGTGGAGGACAAATGATGCTCGGAAACAACCAAGTTATGGTACGGACTAGTCTAAAACCCAACTAATTAATAAATAATTAAGTAATTTACTTAATTACCGTCCCTTCATCTAATTTACAGCAAGTAATCCAGGCCGGAGGTCAGCGTCTTTTGCTAACCCAAACCCCAAACGGACCCCAGCTCGTGCAAGCTCATCAGTTAAGTGGCGGAGGCCAGCTCTCAATGGGAGGTCAGATGGCTGGGCAACAAATTCAATTCCTCAGCAACTCTCCCTCTTCCCCCGGTGGAAGTCATCAAACTCTGTCTAATCTCAACTTTAAACCACAAAACTTTATTTCTCCCATCCTGGATCACACCGGGGCACGGAAGAGGGTTGATTTTCCATCCGATGTTTCTTATGAGAGCAAGCGGCGCAAGTCCGAGAAGGGAGGCAAGGGCCTGAGACACTTTAGTATGAAAGTTTGTGAGAAAGTTAGAACAAAGGTAGGCTTCAAATACAACAATTTATTCGGAATTTTGCGAGTTTTCACCGTCTTAATTTTATTTTACAGGGAATCACAACATATAACGAGGTCGCAGACGAGTTGGTTCAAGAGTTTGCCACACCTGGAGTCGGCCTGTCCACGATAGAGCAGCAATTTGACCAGAAGAATATTCGGAGGAGAGTTTATGACGCCCTCAATGTTCTCATGGCCATGAATATTATATCCAAAGAGAAAAAGGAAATCAAATGGTTGGGACTCCCGACAAACTCCATGCAAGAGTGCACAACCCTGGAAAAGGATCGGGCTAAAAGGATTGAACGGCTTAAACAAAAAACTCAGCAGCTTCATGACCTCATCATTCAGGTGGGTGTGGTCGGGGAGGTTATTTTTTGACATCTTATCTTATAATGAGGCATGAGCTAATGTATTACCTTGAATTTGCAGCAAGTGGCATTTAAGTCCCTGGTGGAACGTAACAAACAAAAGGAGAAAGAGTCCGGTCCACCACCTCCACATGGATCCATTCATCTCCCATTCCTCATTGTCAACACGGCCAAAAATACTGTGATTGACTGCTCCATCTCCAATGATAAGTAAGGAAATAGTAACAATTTAGATTGATTGATAGGATATTGACTAATTTATCTTTATCTCTCTTCCAGGATGGAATATCTGTTCAACTTTGACGGAACCTTTGAAATCCACGACGACATCGAAGTCCTCAAACGTATGGGCTTAGCTCTCGGCCTGGATCGTGGTGAATGTGAAGACGAGGACGTGGCCCGTGCCAAATCCGTCCTTCCCAAAGCCCTCGGCGTCTATGTCGACCAAATCGCTAAGCGGAGTGAGGACTGGCGCTCTGAATTTGGTGACCTAGACTTTGAAGAGTCCTACTACGGTCAAGAGGATGGGGAAGATGTTGAGGACAACGGAGACATGGACGACTCCTCCTCTTCTGCCCTCTACGGACGAGGTGGAGTGGGCGTGAGTGGAATATCGGATTTAAGTGGATTAGTGGGAGTGGGTGGAGTGGGAGCTGGGATGTCTGTGGAAGACTATGAAATGGAGGCTGCCATCCAGTCCCTTCATCCTGAAGGAGGTGGAGAAGAGGAGGAACTGGATGGAGCTGATCTCGTAGATGAGGATGAGTTGGATGAGGCAGAAAGCTATGGGGATGAGGAGGAACCCCTCTCCGAATAGATGATAAGATGAAGGGTAAGGGAGGATTCTTTCTAGAGTTTAATACTTCCTTTGTATATAATTAGCGAGCGGATTTCTATTTGATGACCTTGTACCACTACTCTAGCTCTAGATGTAGATAATCTTATGTCTCTGCCTTAATTAGAAGTAATTATACCTGATAAATACATCCATACAAGAGTAATTACTCTACGGCGACAGAGGACTAGGTTAACTCTGGTTAATAACTTTGAGCATTGTTGTCTCTCACATATTATATCGCTTTATTGCCAGCAAAATGTGAGTTTACCAAAAAATATTCAATTCTCTCCCATTAATTAGCCAAATATGTGACTAGATATATAACCCTCAGACAGAAACTCTTATGTAAATTATCAGCCAAATTTTAAAATTGTCACTTTAGTATTTTTATTCTTCCTTTGCTCAGTCAGTCCTCACTCCTCCTGTCCCTGTTGAATGAAATGGAAATACTTACATTCAAACAAAATGGCTTCCCTTTATGTTGTTAAAATTAGGTCGGTTAGATTAGAAAGAGTGTCGAGGACGAGAACATGTACAAATCCCATATTTATCTAGATATACGAATTGTAAGTTCATTAGGATGAAGATGACGACACTAACCTCACTTTTTATTTTTGGATCAACTCAGCTAATATTATAGTAACAGAGTGAGTGGAGGATTGTAAGAGTAAGACACAGAATAATAATTACTAGTTATTATTTTAGTTGGACTAAGAAATAGGTTATTTCAGTACGTCTTTGATGGCATGGCATGGACAAACTGTGGCATCCTCCTCCTCCGCCCACCCATAGTTGCTTTAGTTGGTTATTGAAGTTGCAATTGATTTAGTTACTTAAGTACAGGAAATTACTCTTAAATATACGTCTACCACCTCCTCTTGTCTGCCTCCCTCCGCCCTAGCTGACGCTAATATTAATTAGATTAAGGATGCTTACTAAGGAACCTCCTCCATTTCATTGTATTAATGTTTTACTTAATGGAGCTACAATAGTTAGTAATTCCCTGTTAATTGGTTAGCTAAGAACCTATATATTACAAAGTATATGATGCTAGAGTATGGTCTACAAATGTATAATATTTAACTCAAGGACTATGTTGTCCTCCACCCACCCCCACATACCTGAAGATGAATAAACTTTATTTACAAATTTACATGCTGGCTGAATTACTCTGAATTAGGCTTCGCTTTTAAGGTCATCATAAACGAGAGAGGGAGGATTAGTTCAAATTAGCTTTATTTCTGTCAAATAGTTGTTTTAGTGTGTGGTACATATTCCCTCCTTAGTAATTGATGACTCCTCCCCCACGCAGGGTGTGGTTGGTTAGCATAATACTTACTCTTCTGGAGAATAGTTAATTCCGAATTTTGCACTTGAACTTCATCCAAACTCTAGCTAGCTTATCATTCCTCCTCCATTGTTGAGTGGTCCTTATCTTCCTCCAGCTTATCTCCTTGATTAGCATTCCCATCCAGGGTCACGAGGGGGTGGATCGTAGTCAGTGGGGGTGGTGGAGGAGTTGAGGATCCATTCCCAGCTGCCACCATCTCAACAACCTCACGAGCCTAGTTTCAACAATTTTAAACAATCAATAATTACGTGTACACCAAGCTAAATAATGAGACCACACCCACCATTTCAGCCACACCCAGTATCCCAATGGCTCTCTTCCTCGAGGCCAGACCCCGTATCCTCCTCCTCTCTTCAGACATATCCATCGTTTGTGGGGTAAAACACGGAAAAGGACATCTTTGTGGCAAATGATCTCCAGATGGTGGAGGTAGTTTCACACGCAGAGGCAGAATAATCTCTGGCTCCACATCTAAAGCACGGACGCTGTACCTAAACGTTGTGGGGGCTGGCAGTGGAAGGAGTTGACCTTGATCTTGACCTTCTTCTAGGACTCCTCCTCCCTTTGGCTCCTCATCTTCCATGGACTCATCCTCGTTCACTTTCTTCTTCCTCCCAGATTTCCGTCCTCCACGCTTTTTCTTCTTGTTCTTGGAGGACTTAATGGCTTCCTCCTCCTTCTCAGGTGGAGGAGGAGTGGGAGGAGTCACAGGGGCGGGGATGGGGTTAAAATCCAGCTTTAAAACATCTCTATTCAGTTCCGTGAGTCGTTTGAATTTCTCTTTATTCTTTTTCCGCAATCTCTCCAGAGCTTTGGCGACCCTTTCACTAGGACTGAGGTCCAGTGGCTCCTCCTCCTTGTCAGATTCCTCCTCCTCTGGGAGTGGAGTGGCAAGCTCCTCTTTGGACTCCTCCTTTATTATTTGAAACAACCTTCCCCGTGGACTTGGTCCCGGTGGGGGTCGAAGCAGAGTTTTCACCCGTTTGACGACCTTCTTCTTGGGTGTGGCGGCTACCAGACTTTCCTTCTTCTTGGCGAAGAAGGCCCGATCCGAATCCTCCTTATCTTGAAGGAGACAATATTCCTGATCCAAATTATTTGGCGTAGCGTCCCGGCTTATCTTCTGTGAATATCAGGCGGAAATTGGTTCGATTCTTTTCTCCATCCTCATGCACAAATTGGTCCTTCAACGTGTCTGGGATGCTGTGGGGGGTAAATCAAAGGTCACAAGTTGTAAAGTTAGTCAAATATTCCCCACTGAAAGTGGTTACCTCGTTGCAAAAGCAGTTCCAGGCCTTCGTTGAATATTGAAGTCTTTCTTGGTGCCTTTCTCCTTAACCGCGGCCTTCCAGAGGGAGCCGGGAGGAGAGTCGCCGTCTATATGGAGCATGGCGAAGAGGTCACGAATTAGGTCCACTTTTACCACCGAGTCGGCTGGAGTATCCAAGTTAAAACTGGGAGAAGCGTTTATCTGCAGGCAAAGGTCAGTTTAGAAAGATAAGTATTAGGATACTGAGGTCAAGGTCAAGGTTATCCATCTGACCTTCGATAAGAAGTGGTTTAAACTGTTGATCGATAAGGATATCAAAGCCGAGTAGTTCAAAGCAGAGACAGCCTCGCTCCCTTTTGGAGAAGGTGGCCCGATAGCCATGGCGCAAGGCGGGAGCGACGGCTACCACACTCTTTATTATTATAGAATCAATCTCCTTCTCCAATTTGACCACGTCGTAACCTAATCGTAAAAGAATACGGTCATTAGGTCACCTACTAATTGACATCCTTTTTAAATTACTTACCCAGTTCTGCGAAGCAAGTGTACACGTCGCTCACAGGCCTGAAATCATAAAAATGAGGAGTAGAATTATTAGAGCATTTTATGAATTAGTGGGCGTTGGAAGCTGACCTTTTGGTGCCACCATCCTCATCCGCGTCAAAGCCTTCACTGAACTTATTCAAAGAGTAGTTGGTAAGATGCATGTAGGTCAAGTCCAAATTGGACTCGTCTGGAACTTGATACTTTAACGTCGCAAATCTAGGTAAATCAGTAAAAGTCGTGTCAGTTCCACAGCCTTGTATTATTATTCATGAAGCCACACCCCCACCTAGCGAGTCCATCCTTGTAGACATATATTCGCAGTGGATCCACGGACGTGATGAGCACATAGATTCGGAGGTCAAACTTGAATCCATCCAGAAGTAGAGGCTAGAATAAAAGGGAGGATTGAGTTCCATGTAGTGGGTGTAACAGTGGGTGTGACTACCTGTGGGATGTATAGCTGGCAAACACATTTGACAAAGGGGTTAAGCTGAGATAGGTCATTGCAGAGGAAGATGCCTTTCCCTTGGCATCCAGAATCCGGCTTCACTATAAAAATGGCGTCAGGGTGCTTCTTCCCCCACTCCGTCAGCTCACCAAGGCTAGTCAGAAATTAAGTTAGATTTATATCTGACTCCACCCCATGAATATCTTGGCCTTACTCCGTGGGAAGGTCCCAAGTGGACGGATAGAAATTAAAGTCCTTAGGAAAAAGCCGTTTAAATCGATTTAAATTCCTCCCCAGACGATCCTTTCGACAGATTTCATACATTGAGGGGAAATGATTAAACTTTTGGATCCTCGGACACTCAGGGCCACCCACAAACTGCAATTTAGATAACACAAATTGATAAGACATGGCCAAGAGGTAGACTATCTTGATTTATCTCACCCCATTTTGTTTGAGCTCCACAATTTTTTCTGGGAGGAGTGGCATATCACTCCAACAAAGGGACCAGGGCTCCGACTCGGACATGACCTTGAACCTGCTCTCCAACGCCACGCGAAGTATTACGTCGTAGCGACATCCCAGCAGTACAATACCAGCCCTGCCCATCCAGATAAAGGTCAGATAAGTCCACAATAAGGTGACCCATCTAATTTCAAGATTATCAGTTACCTGTCCAGTCCCGAGACGGAGTAATGTAGTGGGATCTCCTCCTCCTCCAGGTCTTGGTAGTCCTCCTCCTCCTCATCTTCTGGGGAGGACTCCTGATTATCACCAACAACAGGATGAGCAGGGGATGAGTTGGACTGTGACCTGGAGGTGGACATGGACAGAAGACCAATTTAGTATTTATTAGTAGACAAAAATTAGGTGGGGGTGGTTGTGGCTTAGAAATGGGACTCCTCATTTCTAGCCCCCATTTTCTGGTGTGTTGTTGTTGAGCACTTTGGTTCTGAGAATCCATGGACATTTTTGAGATCTTGTGACTTGTGGTGGATGAGAGTGAGAATTTCTATTATTTCCTCTGGGGCAGGGTAGCTATTTTTTGACCCTATCATAGTTCTCGTAATTTATATAATATGTTGCCAAATTACTGGATGATAAGGTGGATGATAAGGCAAGGTAAATAATGAAATGAATTAGCCAAGAGGTTGGATGCAAGTGATCCCCATTACCCCAGCGGGAAAGGTATCTCCTCTCTACTCTGGTCCTGCCTGGAATGATCTCAAAGCATTTCATAACAAACAAAGGCATAGGTTGAGTCAACTTACTTATTTCTACTCCACCCCCGACAACCAACCACTCCCACCCACAGTCCTCTGACACACGCTAATATATAATAATTGTCTCCTGTCTTGTTTTTTTACTCCCCTTGTAGTTCAGTCAGTTGCGTTTGTTGTAGACTATTTGAGCTTATATTAAATTAATTGTTCTTTAAAGAGTGGGCGTGGTTGTGAATCATGCGGTTCCCTCATTTCTTTCTCCTGGGCAAGAATGTTGCGAGGAGAGGAGGAGTTATCCAGAATCTACTCCACAAGCAGGACATCCTCACCAGCCGTGGATTTGCAGGAGGAGTAGGAGTCCAGCAAGTGGGTGTGGTGGATGAGGAGGAGTCTCTTACCTCAGAAGAGAGGATGGAAGAGTCTCCAACAACAAGTGGAGGAGGATCTCAGTCTCCTCGGATTAAGGACTACCGTGAAGAGAATAAGGTCATCATTGCCAGGATTTTGGGTAAGGTCAAAATCATCCATCCATCCATCCATTGTTCATGCAAGGTCAGACAGTCATTGGTCTGAGTTATCAATGTCAATTTGACTACATTCCACAACCCAACTTATCTTTCACCTGTTTTGCATTTATTTTAGCCGCTTGGCGTTCTTAATTAGGTCGTGGACCAGTTCCTCACATTATTTAATTCATCAGTTTCGGTGGATGGAACAATTCGTGTCTAGATTTATCTAACCGAACCAGCCAGCTCCAGGTATTGTAGGTTTCGTTCACTGGACAATTCTACTGGAATTCATCAATTGTTGAGCATATCTTACAAATGGAGCCATGACCTGCATTACTAACACAACTTGACCCTTCTTTGAGGAGACTTGAGAGCATCTCATACCCATTTAATCAATTCCTCTTTGCCAAAGAGATTTAGGCCGGCTGGAGGAAATGCGATAACGGGTTGACTTTCCTTTAATCAGGACAATGCCATTATTATTAGTATCCAGTATTTTATGACTCTGAGCAATGTTGTGTGTTTATTCATTTTCATTTTAGTGGAGTAATTAGTTGTTTGGTTAGGCTGTGGGGCGGGTGTGATTTAAATAGTACTTTGCATGCTGTCATTGTTGCTCCATCCATCCATTATTGTGATTACACCCAAGCAAGTACTAGGAGGAAAGGTTTATCCAGAGACAATTGGCCAATCATTTCAAGTAATTAACTAACTAACCACGTATACTTGTACACAATATGGAGTAGACTCCTGTAAATACTAATTATAACAGCAAAGTTAAATGTTGCATGGGTTAGTTAGTTGGCATTTACTATTGTGGTTGGTTTACAATACGGCATAAGCATAAGGATCGATTTGCCTTTCTCTCCATTCACTCGGTGGATGGATCAAGAAATCGGATCGGATGGATGGTTAGATTGGGGTTTAGAGCAACCGCAACCACACAGGTATGGAACTCATAATAACAACATTGTCCATTGTTGTTATATTTTGTTATTATTAAACAACCCAAACAGGTCAATGTTACCAGGTGGTAGGGTTAGCTAAATAGTTCTCACTACAATTAATTGGACCTGGTGAAAGTAGTCAGCCAAGTGGTTATTGGTAGGCATTATATAGGCATTGAGAGAAAGTTGTTGTTCCTCTCTCGTCTATTCCATGCCTGACTTGTGCATACAACAACCACATTGACATGGACCACATGGGCTACAAAAATCTAGAAACATGGTAAAAACAACATCCACCATTCATTTCTCCTATTGTTGCACTACTCTACCCAAACATAGTTCAAGTTGAGTAGTAATTATAGGTTGCCCGTTACAACTTGTAACCAAACTTTCACTCCTTCAGATCTTTAGAAAAGTGAATAATTATGATTTGGTCAAGTTAAAGTTACATATGTTTTCTTTCCCTTGGTTTGACAGGTGTGGGAGTGGAGGAGGTGAGGAAGCCACCCAAGAAATTAATCCCCACCGAGACCGCGTCCCAGGTCTATGCCATACTACAGGTCAGTAATTATTTCCGTATTCCTCCACATATCTCTAATCTTGCTCATATCCTGAGTGAGCAGTGTCCCCCACTTTCTTTCATGACATTTTAAAAAGATTCCAACATCCATTTTGCCATTTTGCCTTGGGGAAGTGATTTAACCGCACGCATAGATATTACCTTGAATCAAGAATTTCTGTCTCACTATTCTCTCTTTGCACATCTCCCAGTACTTCTTCCGGGGTCAGGAAAGGAGCCTTCCTCCCTGTTACATAGCATCTTCCAATATTTGTAATCTCATGTTGTTATTGGGTGACAAAATGGCTAATACTCCATTCCTACATATTATAGGAGGAGGGATTTGGATCCGGGGGAATTCTCCGCTACCCAGATCTCTTCATGATGACCCCATGGTCAACTTCCAACTACATACAAATACTACAGGAATCCCTATTCAACACCATCGGACTACCACAAATACTCAAGTACGAACCTCCAGATTTTGGACATTATTCCAACCATTCACACTTTCTAATTTGTTTGTATGCATTCAATATTGACCCCTTCCAGCTTCAACCCCTTACTCAAGACTCGATTGGAGCTACTGGAGTCCAAAAGACTGGCCCCATCGCCCCCACACATCCTCCGCAACTATTTTCAAGTCCTCTCCGTCGCCCCACAGAGTCCCATGGAGGATGCCGTCTGGAATGCTCTGCCTCTGGATGTCAGCAAGGTCAGTTAGCTACCCAATAATTGCAAATAGATAACCAGCTAACTAATATTTCTTAATGAACCCCACCCACTCACAGATGACACTGAAGGAGCTTCGAGAGATGGTGATAGTTCAGTACCTGGCTTGGCAGCTCAACTGTGATCCTTCCCGTGTGGAGCCTATCATCCCAAAATATTCTCGGATAAGCCACCGAAGCCTCTCCTGGATAACCCAGTCACTCTCCATCCTACTCAAGGACACCACTCTGGGACCTGATAAGGTAGCCACTCCACGCCCTCCCTCCTTCTCAAGATAAGGGTCTAATCCATGTCTCTCTCCTGTCCTTAGCTATTAAACCACAGCTACCTCCTCACCGCCTGCCCCACCCACTTGTCCACCATCCTCCGTGAGATCCCCTCCCTCTCCACCATCCCTCTCTCCGATCTTATATCCCGTCGCCCCAAAATCCTGATGTCACCTCCATCCGCCCTTCTAGAAATCGAGTCCCTATTCTCCTCTCACTCCATCCCCGCCTCCACCCTTCTCCGCCACCCAGAACTATTCACCCTGGCCCCATCCACAATCCGAGCCCGCCTCACGGAGCTAGAAACCGTTCCTGAGTTCCTCCCCTTGAAAAACCATCCCCGAATCTCCCGTCTAATCTACTATCAAACCAAAGCCCGTCAACGGGTGGACTACTTTCGCTCCGTTAACTTCACCGGCGCCTCCCTCCACCTCCTCAGCATGGATAAGACCAAGTTCCGGAAACACGTGGCTGCGGGAGATGTCCGAAATCGGGGTCGAGATATTATCAGCTACATTAAAACACATTTCCAAGGGCATGGACTTCCTGGAACGTCTGCCCGAGAGATAGGCTCCTCCCTCCGGAGACAACCCCATTGGCTCTCAGGCAACGTGGTGGGGGTGAAGGAGACTCTGAGGTATTTGGAGGTGACTAATTTCAGCCCCTCCCAAATCCTGGATGCCCTCCCACTCCTCCTCTATCCAAAGGAGGCTGTAGCGAAAGGGGTGGAGACTGTGAGTAGAGAAGGAGACTCCTCCCTCCCTTGGTTCCTTCACATGGTCCTCTACATCTTGGAGAAGGAGACCCACTTCTCAGGGGACGGGATTTGGGGGGATAAAGGTCGAGCCGGAGACAGCCAGGATATCGGAGAGAGTGAGAAGAGTCTGGACAAGTATTTAAAGGAGAAGGAAGGGACTGGGACTAAAATCCGGCCTACTCCTCCCACCGAAGGAGAGGAGGAAGTGGAGGAGGATGAAATTCTTTTTGGTGATTCTTTACATGAAACCCTTAATCCCCCGGAGGCCGGGTCAACAAAGGAGCAATGAATAAGTGGACCAGACAGAGAGGATTATTAACTTCTTATTTTTATTAAATAGCACTTTTTTGGTGATAGTGGTGTGTTTATCAGTGGGTGGTGGGTGTGGGACTACATTAATTAACGACAAAAGTTACAAGTTTGTTTTATATATATCTTTAAAACTCCAGTACAAAATACAGACGACGACTCTTTCTTGTTATTGGATAAGAACTTCAACTACGAGAGACTTACTTTTACATTAAAGTAGCAACAAATTAAGTATTTACTCAAACATTTAAACCTTAAAAATCTAAATATTGTACAGACAGAGTGTAGAGAGGGGCAGAGGGAGGGAAATTAAGGGACCATACAAAGTGAGCCCTTTTGGCCTTAGTGAACTAAATAGAATACAAAAGAATGCTGTGTTTAGTGAGAAACTAGTGCCCTCAACATTAAACGGAACAAGGATAAGAACAGATCTATTTCTAGTGGAAGAGAGGCAGGCTTATCATTACAAGGGTCAACTAAGGATAAGCCAAGAAGGGATTGGATTTTCTTTCTGGATGGGAGACTTCTTCGAGTCAAGGTACATCTTTTACTATCTTCTCTCCTAATTAATAGCTACATAGATAGATTAATTTAGAGTCTAGTTTAACTGACTGGCTGCTGGCCTTTAATTTAAGGAAGAAGTAATTTAACAATCCATCCAATAGAATAGAATACATGGTCCATCATCATCTATCTACAAACAGATATGATTATGGATGACACTTAATTAAGAATATAGATTTTTATGGAACTATAAATACACTCAATTTCTTTCTCTCTATTTTAAAAATACAACTTTCCAACTGTCTAGCCTACTAAGTATTATAATTATATCATCACTCACTCATAGGCAAATGTTAACTCACCACATTTCAATTCATTTCATAGATTTCCATTTCCTCACTCAATATTGGAAATAGCAATATTTGTATCTTTACTCCTAACCTTAACTTAAGTTCAGTCTATTCCAAGACTCTGACCTGGCGCAGAGACCTTTGAAACAATAATAGCTGGCCTGGCGGCTTAACAGGATTGAAAGTGAAAACAGTATCAAACAAGGGGGTGGTAAAGAAACAATAACAATAGTTTAACACATAGAGGAAGGAGCATACTAACTAGCAAAGAAGGTGGTATAAACATATTATGGCTAAGAAATTACAAATTCAATGGGACACCTTGTAAAAAGGTTAAATTAAATGCAATAAAATACTTAAGTGGATTGGGAGACATAGTTCCAGCAACATTGTGCGGTTCCTATTCGTATTAGCCTTGATTCATTTAAGGACAAACAAGTCATCCTCCTCAGACTCTTCTCTTTTGAAGCCGTGGTGGTGATTGTGGCCGTGTTCTGGGATATCCTCCAGCTCCGGCCCCATCTCCTCATTGTCCATACCCACAGAGGAGCCGGTGAGCTCGTGGAGGACGTCCGCATTCTCCAGGAGGATTTGCATGTTAGCATTCAACATCTCAAATAGTTTGTGGTCATCCTTATCCTTCAGTCCGTTCCCGCGACGGCGCTCAAGTTCTGGAGAAAGTAGGAACAATTAGGAACTAACCAACTATTGTCCAGGATTAGGTAGTTTAGGAGTCTTGACTTACCCATAATTTCCGCTTCCAACTTGTCCAACTGATTATCCACAATTTGTTGGTGAGCTTTGATATCATCCAGCAGGAATCCGCGACACATTTCTGGAGTCAGCTTAGCCAGCGAAGGGGCAGCCATTGGCATCAGGGTTGGTCTCCTGATAAGAAAGTTGGTCAACAATTAGTAAGGTTTATTTAATTGCTCATAAATTATCCGTCTACTCACGGTGGTTGTCTGTTGGTAACACTTTTACTGGAGCAAGGCAACGGCTCCTCCTTCACGGGTGGCTCAGAGAAAAGTGGATCATCAAATACATTGAGGAGTAGATCTGAATCCGGTTCTCCAGCCGCTCCTCCTCCCATCTTAAAAACTCCTCCACCTCCACCACCCAGACTGCTGTTTATCAGGTCCAGTTCTCCACCCAAATTCTCTTCTATCAAACGGAAGTCATCCAGTTCCAGAGGTTGATCGGGAGCGGGTTGCTCTGCTGGAATAGGTTGCTCTGCTGGAGTTTCTCCACCATTTTCCGTAGTTGTTGTAGGGGGAGGAGTATCGTCTTGAGTTCCATCACTGACGACCTGCTCATTGGCAATGCCTAAGAGTGCATTGACATCCTCCACTTGAATGGGATAGGTCGCCAATCGAGCCAAGATTTCCATCTCCTCCAGCTGCTCCTGCTCTTTTAATTGTTCTTGAGTGGGTGTGGATGTTGGGGTAGCCTCCTCCATAACCACTGGACAAGGTTCTTGTTCGTGTTGAGACTGTGGGACCTCCTCAATATTGTTCCGAGATGATTTACTGGTAACTCCGTCATTCATTGGTTCCAGCTCCTCCTCTCCATTGAGACCATTGACTAGTGGGAGTGGCTGGGGTGTTGTTGTCTCTGACTCCTCCACCTTTTCTGTCTTTACCTCCTCCTCCTCTTGTTCATCCACCTCCATTTGATTGCTCTCCGCCTCTGCTTCCGGCACTGGTGATGGTACTTTGACATCTTTCCCATTGTTTCCATTATTATTGGGCGTTGTGGTGGGAGTGTCCTTCGTCTCCTCACTGACACTCAGCGAATTATTCTGTCGCCTCATCTTAATATCCTTCTTAGTCAGGACGATATCGAAGGATTTGCGTAGATTATCCAACGCCGCATAGAACTTATCTTCTTCCTCCTCTCCTTCCGAATACATCCCTCTTAGTGTCCTTTTGACGGTGTTATAATTAGAAATCATGGCACTTATCCAAGCCTTCTTAGCTCCGGCGACTTGATCCTTCCGAGTAAATCTGGAAATGAAGTAGGTCGCATAGGGAAGGAGAGCATCCACATATTCAGCCACAGTGGCAGACAGATAAGCCAGAGGTCGAGCTATTTGGAGTCTCCGTTTCATTGAGGATGGCGTCAATTTCACTCCCAGTTCTCGTGCCGTCCTCTCCGCCCTCTTTCTTTGACCCACGAGGGAAATAGAGTACAAAAGGATGGCTCGGGTGGCATGGGTCGCCAGGCGGAAGTCTTCTACCGCCTCCGAGAGTCCCGTGCACCAGGTGGACACCGCTTCCGGAGACGCGGCGAGGGATTTCTCCGCCAAAAATGGGTTCCTCGTGAGAAGTATGACCATCTTGGAAGCAGAGTCGGATTGAAGGGAGCATCGGACACAGAGGGGTGGAGCTGGGGTGGATTTGTTACTTTCTAGTTTGTGTAGGCCGCTTGGGAAGGGTATTTTTCCATTGGTAGGTGGTGGGAGTGGCCCAGTCACTGCTTTGGCCAGATCTTGGCTGAGAAGCGCTGCACTTCCTCCCTGGGATAGGCGATCCGTTAGCTTTCGTAGTGATTCGATACTCAGCTCACTCACATTGTCGTCCCCATTCTCTCCATTGCTGGGGGTGGAGCTGCTCTCTGCGTTGGGTGGAGTTTTACTCAAGGAGAGAAGAGTTAGAATGGATTCCTCTTCCGCAGAGGCGAGGTTCGATTTACTAGTTGGAGCCGAGGACATTGCTTTCTGCCTGTTTCGGCTTTGTCGGGGCTTACTCAATACTTGGCGACAGATCTCCGTCAATTTCCCGGGTTGGTGGAAGTCGGGATTGGTTTTGGAAGTGGGTGGAGCGGCAGTAGTGAGAGGAGGAGTCGTATCCTGTCCGACACCGTTAAGAGAAGCTTTCAAATGGTTGTTGAACTGTGTTATTTGATTGATATCCATATGAAGAGCCACCCTTGCATCCAAAGTGGCCAGACCCAACTGTCGAGCTCGCTCCACTTCCTCTGCCAGTGAGGCGAGAGTGTCCTCCAAAATGATATTCACCCCTTTGGCAGAGTCCAACTGTTTCCAGCTCCATTTCACGCCCAAAGACTCGGAGCAGGTTGGACAGAGAAGGGCGGCGCTTGGGTTCTGGTGGAGGAGAGGGAGTGACTCGGATTTATCTTTATCTTCTGTATCCAACAGCTTGATAAAATGTTCTCCCTTGGCTCCTCCCACAACCATGGCTTGACGAAGACAGGGTTTATCCTGGACACGGAGTCGGACATCTATAACCTCACCCGGAACCACAGGATCCACCTCTCCTCCACTGCAGACAAACATTAGATCCGTGGGTGGTGGGCCGTGTTCTTGTCCTCCTCCTGATAATGATCTTTGTAAAGACTTGGTATTATTCTGAGACACTTCTGCATCCTTGGCTTCTTCCTCTTCTTCTGAAGAAGAATCTGGAGCTTCTTCTGGGCTCCATTCTTCCTCCTTCTTATCCAAACTGTGATCAGAGTCATATTCTTTGTGAAGGAGTGCCTTCTGCCAGAATCGGAGTGGCTCCTTCTCTTCTTTATCCTCTTCATCCGAGCTTGGGAATGGTGGGAGAAGACTTAGTTCTGGACTTTCACTGTATCCCTCTTTACTGTCACTTTCACCACTTTCCTCCTCATCATCCGAGGATAACGCAGGATAAGAATCATCTTCTTCCTCTTCATCCCCAGAGTCTGAAATGGAGTCTAGACTCAGACCCAAGTCCCCATTCAAATAGAAATCCAGCTCATCCATCCAATCCTGTCTCAAAGTGGCGGAGACACCTTCACCGCCACAATTCCACGTCTCATCCTCCTCTTTCTTCTTGGCGCCGAGTACTTGTGTCGCAAGATTTGTCGTCTCCTCCGCCTCCAGTGGCGCCAGTAGAAGCAACCTCCGCATGGCGTCATACTCCGTGTTAAGCTGAGTAATGGGATTATACCAATATTCCTCACCTCCCTCCGAGTCTTCCACCGAGACGGTGGTATCTCCACTAAGGGTAGCTTCCGATTCCGACTCCACATCCACCACAACGGGAGGGAGTGGCTCGGAAAATGAGCCTTGAGAGGAGGTCGTTGTAAGATTCAGTTCCGACGTGGCTCTCCGTCTCCCACTCTTGGAGAGCATCAATTTAATCATGTCAGAGGAGGCGGAGGTGTTGTGGGAGGAGGTTGGAGACTCTTTCACTTTCATCTCGACCCAGTTATCCTCTTCCTCGTCATCCCCCAGAATGGGCACACCCGACTCTGTCAACTGTTGGAGGTTGAATCTCGCTATTTCCTGGGCCAACTCGGCATTCTCGTTGTGAGTTATCCGGAAACTGGAGGAGGAGGCGAGGGAGGAGTTGTGATAATTAGTACTCTCCTCCTCATCTGGATCTATGGGTTCCGTCTTTATCTGGACAACATCCTCCTCTTGCTGTTGACTCTCTCCTTCTCCCTCTTCTCGGCTTGATTCCTCTTTGTCTTGTCCCAATAATTCACTAAATTTATCCAGAAATTGTTCCAACACAGCCGGAGAAGCCATCGTGGGAGGAGCACCCAGCTCACTTCCTCCTAAAGTGGGCGGAGTGAAGGCCTCTACTGAGAATATCTCTTCCAACCCTCCACCCCCATTTTTGTCCATCATCTGCGACAGTAAGGAGGCTCTCATTGACTCCGGAAGAGCTGCAAGTTCCTTATCCAGCCCTTCCTTGACTCGGGTAATCCTCCCTAGTTTGGCTTCCTGTTCCGACAGCTTATCAACCAGGATAAGACCACGAGACCCTATTTTCCGGGAAATAGCTAGTTTCGCGTCTTCAAAGGCGGCTCCAT
>JAAXNX010000658.1:0-25047 GCA_036491905.1 Folsomia manolachei | reverse complement strand
TTAAATTTCAAAAGGTTTTTTCCTTATCACCCTTTTTAAGGAGTAAAAACACACATGACTATGTAAATTCAATATTACAATAGGAACATTTCCAAATGATTTATTACGAATAAAAAGGTTATGATCTCATTTAAATGGCAAGTGCAATTTTAAATAATTGTTAATTTTTTTTAAACACTTACAAAAATACCTCATTTGGAACTAAAGAAAGTCGTAACTAGCAAGTCATCATGACCCATTTAGTTACTTTGAAAGGAGATTATTAAGTGAAAATTCCAACCCATTTTGTTGTTTGTATCGAGAGTACCAATTTGCCAGATCCGTTCGAATATTTTTATCCATAGCGCAGTAATAGGAGAAAATAAAAATGCCCTAAAAAATAGGAGTTATTAAGATCCTTTAATCGACGTGAACGAATACTTCGACTTACCTGAGCAGCACAAAGAGTTGTAAAAATGTATGCCGCAATATGTCCAGATAATCCAGGTAAAAGCATAAAATAACCAAAGACCCACGTACATATCCCAACAATGTGAGAAAGAAACCACCGATAATCCATTTCCTAAAAGTTGTTTGAAAATTTAAACTTTTATTTAGAGCTATTGTACTATTTTTATTTTGTCTCAAACTAACTTGCTATTCGTTTTCTTGGTGGAATTCAAGTTTCTATCTCCTCTGTAGTAGGCTACACGTATGGCTAATGCGGATACCACAAAATTCACCTATTTTTACCGTAACAATTTAGTTACTCCGGTTTAATGTCAAATGCCAGAACGAGAAGACATTTACTTACTATAAGCACTACAGCTACTAATCCGTTGAATCCCCAAATGAAACCATCATTTATCCAACATCTTTATTTTGGCAAAATTATAGTAAGAGCTTTTTTCGACTATTTTAATAAACTCTGAACTTTCTCAACTCACACAGCTTCATTTCCATAAGCGTCTGCTCCAATTGAAATTCCAGTAACAAATGTGACTCCCACGAATAACTTGGCCGTTTGTGAGACGTTTTCCAAGCCCAGGAGTAGAGTTTGTGGATGATATTCCAGCACTAACAAAATTAAATGGAAATCTTTTACTCAATTACTTAGGGCCGTCATGTAACACAATTTAACATAACCTTTGATAGGGCTGCTGTGCTGTTTTGCCTTCTACCAATACAACAGCGTATTTTACACTCCCATTTCCAGATACTTCATTCATGGAGCCACTGAAATCCATTTCTACAGCTCTATGATTGTGAACGCTGCATTCGCCATTGGTTCCATAGGATTTGGTGTCGCAAGGACTCTTGCAACCATTGAAGATGCAAGCGTCGTCCACGGAACAATTTGAATCCTGAGTGCAACCGAACAAGCAGGAGGGATCTTGGTTCCAATGCCAGGAAATGAAGCAGGTTGGATCCATTTCACAGTCCTCAGAAGAGTTTGTGACATGTGTGGCTGCAAAAAGTATTTACATCATTGTGTCAAACGTCCACCAAGTGCCAATTAGGGCATAAATGATGACAATTTAAATTCTCGCCTGAGCACAGAGGATCGCCAGAACATGGATTGATCTTGTGGTTAACCGAAACAGAAGAAAGTGAGGGTAGTACAGATATGCCTGCGTTCGATGTATTTTATTTGATTGAACTTGACGTGGGAGTGGCTGGACTTTTTTATTTAAGAAATAAGTAGTAAATCCACAAAGTTGTGTGTAAAAATACTTGGAACCGACAATCACTATTTGCAAAATAATCGGACAGTTTGCCTGTCTTTAAACTAAAATGAATTCATTCCAAAGGAATTTTTTTGTATTTATGCTCCTTCTATTTGGGTTACTGGTTTTTCCTCACATGCCTTTCAAATAACTTTGTACGAGAATAATTGGCAAGGAGGTAGAGAAGATTATTTGATTTGAAATAAGAAAACATTAATATTTTTTTTATTTTTCCAAGACGCTCCGTTGACATGTCCATGAACAATCGTGTCTCATCCATAAATACGCAGGGTGTGTAATCCTTTGTGAGGATGCCAATTGTCAGGGTCGCTGCGAAAGAATTGTACCAGGTACAGAATCAACTGTTCCAGGTATTCGCTTTGTCGAATTTACATGGTCTTAAGTGATTATATGAACCCAAGAAAATGAGTAGCTTATATTTTATGGTTTTCAAAAATAGATCATGGTAACTTTGGTGGCGTTGGATTTAACGATTTAGCATCTTCTGCTAAGCCTTGCCCTGATTAAATACGGAACTCACAGTCCAAACCCGACTTCATTCAGAAAGCACATAATGATTTTTGAACGCATTACGATAAGTAAACCACATTCATCTCGAACGGATTATTTATGACACAGTAAAAAATGGTTTAAATACAAGCTAATTCTTATAAAAGAGAGTAAAACAATAATTCATTTTCACATTAACTCCAAATCCCAGGAATATAGATTGCATAATAAAAGTTTACACGCCATCATCCTTCCAAATGACAGAGTTGTCTTTGTTCATTTTTTACAAATAAAAAAGATGTTCAAATACAGATGGGTTAGGATGGCGGAGAAAAGTTTGATTCATTCCAATATTGTAAAAGGTTTGCTATTGCTTATTGGTTCATTAATTAATTGAAGACATGTTTTAAACAAGGAAATTAGAGAAAAAAGAAAATAATGGCAACTCCACCCAGATCGTGTGACACATTTGTTTGTCTCCCACCGTATACATTAAATAATTGTGTTGTATTCGGAAAAAATTCGGATCGACCTGACGATGAAGTTCAAGAAATTGTATATCAACCAAAAATGGTAACGAAATCGGGAGAAAATGACATAGTTGCTAATTTAGAGGCTGAACATTTTGATTCAAAAATATTCTTGTTGTAGGCATGTGAATTTTATACGATGTGTGAATTTCTTGTTTAAATAGATACACACCACGAAGACACCTGTGCGTTGCACCCACATTGAAATAGAGCCCGTGGACTTGACCTATGAAGTCGTGCTAAGTAAGCCAAGTTGGATGTGGGGTGCAGA
Organism: Folsomia manolachei; assembly: GCA_036491905.1. Lineage (NCBI taxonomy): Eukaryota > Metazoa > Arthropoda > Collembola > Entomobryomorpha > Isotomidae > Folsomia > Folsomia manolachei. The sequence goes on along the minus strand of JAAXNX010000658.1, from coordinate 22,030 downwards.
AATGGGTTCTAATCAATTTGGCGTGTGTATTGGTACGTTGCAATCACTATACATTAACTTATTGTAACTCCTGACCAGACAAGAATTTTACAATCCTTCCTCTATAGGTAACGAAGCTGTCTGGACGAAATTAAACGATAGCAGAGAAGACCTTCAGCTAAAACTGCTCGGAATGGATTTGGTCAGATTGGGGCTGGAGAGAAGTCAATCCGCCCGAGAGGCTGTGGATGTAATTACAACCTTGCTATCAAAATATGGGCAAGGTGGTCCATGCTCAGACTCAATTAAGAACTGGGCTTATCACAACAGCTTCCTAATTGCGGATAAGAAGGAAGCCTGGGTGCTGGAGACGGCTGGAAACCTTTGGGCCGCGGAGCAAGTAACATCCGGCTGGAGAAATATTTCAAATTCGTTATCCATCGGTGTCAAAATTGACTTGATGAGCGACAACCTTCAAGGCGAAGCTTTTAAGCTGGGATTCTGGGATGGTCAAGAGCCATTTCATTTTGCAAAGGTGTTTTCTGACGATTATGACCCAGACGGGGATGGGAGGTTTCGTGAGGGTGGGAAACTATTGGAAAAGTACTCAAAGGATTCTAAATTCGATGCGAGATCAATGATAAAGATTTTGAGGGATGAACCAAGTGGGATTTGTATGGGGTGTGAGGGATCCTTTGTGTCGACTTCTAGTCAGGTTTCCGTTCTTGCTAAGGATGATAACCGGGATTGTCATTGGTTCACGGGAACACCGGATCCGGCGCATTCCCTATTTAAAGGATTTGTATTCCCTGGAAATGTTACTCCATTTGAATTTTCTAGTTTTGTTAGTTCATCCCTTGATGATGACACTAGCAAGGAAGGCACTACTTCTCGAGCACAGGCTAAAAACAGATTTAAACATGTTTTATACAAGGAGCACGAAAAGTGTTATCGGATTTTGGTTAAACAACCGGAAATCAAGCAACGTTTTCTGGATATGGAAAATGGTTTTATTGACGAGATTCGTGATTTGCTGAACAAAGCAAAACACGACGAGGATGACAGTGTTTTGAAACAGTTGGTGGATTACTTTAATAACTCGGTGTCTAAGGAGTTGGAATTCTATCGAGAGATTTCTAATAGTTAGTGTTTAGTATATCAAGAATTTGTAATGGTACAATGTAAATATGTAAAATAAATGAAAGATTGTTTTAAAAAGACAAATTCTGTGGGGTTTTGTCATGAGGCGATGTTGCATACAAATTTTTTCCAAGTCTAGCATGAAAGTATTTTTATTAAAAGTCCCAAAAACTTAACCCAATCAATCATTTTAACTGTTAGCCTCTTTTGAATCATCAAACATTAGGTTAAGCAATGTTTTGCTGCAGTGAACAGGTACCTTTCGAAAATACTGTTCCAACAATCCATAGATAAGTAGTTACGCGCAAGGGAATCGAGCTTTCATAAGTAACTTTTAAATGATTGCATTAATATTAAAGGTAGACTCACTTACAGAATGGATCGGTTATTGTCAGCACGCATATTTAAACGAAGCTAATTATGTTATCTGCTGTCTTGGCATAAAACGCAAAAGCGATAGCCAGCTCGGCTTTAGAGGTCAAATTGTGTAAGACCAGTCGCCTTGTCCAATGGATTGTTCTATTCCGATTTTATCAAAATGGAAACTTCACAAATATTCTGTCTTTTGTTTTTATTATCCTCCGGAAGAGCTCAAAGTGTGTGGAATATTCCCAATTTGTTTGAAGATTATAGTTTAGAATTTAATTACAGGCCAAACAGTGCAATATATTTTGACGTGATTCGCCACTGCAACCCTTATTCTCCTCTTATCATAGACAGAGCTTCATTATCTACGCATGGATCTAATCAATCAAACAAACTTTACGGCTTTCTTGAAATTAGATCTAAAAAATCAGTCCGTGGTGTTGCATCGTTTTTCGATTTAATAACAAAAGGAATGAACTTTACTCAATTTCTAAAAGTCCACAAAAAATTAATTTGGAATGGAGTTTTTGTAAATCCGCAATTCATTTTTCTTCATATTCGCCGAAGCCAAGTCGTTTCAAACCTAGCTAAATATACAAACCACGGGGTGACATCAAAACTTGTACTGTTTTCTGCAGATGAAATTTATGTCCCGTGCATTCTTTGTGGTTCACGTCGACTTCCCTTGAAGATTGCTAATGCGAATTCAAAATTTATACTTGCGGACATAACCGATTTTTGGAAAAGGATCAATAGGAATTTAAGGAACAATATGCTACAGTCACACGCCACGGGAAGCATCACACGTTCAGGTTCATTGACGAAAGAGTGTGGCACAAATATTATGCGGTTTACTAAAAACACACCTATTTGCATTGTATCTTGGCTTGCTGACATTTTTAATTTTACGCATATGTCAATTGCGAATTATCGAAAGCAGGCTAAAAAATCCAGTATTATTTTGGTTGGCCAAATCTTTTTGTCAACGATTGTAACAAACAGGACTCACACTTTTACAAATTCAGCATTTTACAATTACGGATTAACCATTAAGAAATTTAAATTTGTCATAATTTCTAATCATCCCACGGCTGCAGAAAACTTCAAAACGTTTCTCTCTCCTTTTGACCAACTGACCTGGATTATGCTGATATCTTCTCTGATTGGAATGTCAGTCGTCAACCAACTCGGACGGAAATGCTTTAAAAGCAAGCTTCAATTTTTGAATGATTTATTTTGGTTTGGATCTCTATTAGTGCACAAAGGAGGATATCACGAAGTGTATCAAAAGTTTTACAGCTCCGCCATAAAATATCCACTGCTACTTGGTTGGGCACTTGGAACCTTCATCCTTATGGATTGCATTTATGTGGAGAAAGTATTTTCCTGTTTGACAGTTAAGGTTCCTCCCTCCGTTCCAAACACACTGAAGGAACTAGTAAACTCGAATATGGAAATAGCTTCAACTTCTTATTTTGTCAGTTACGATAGATTTAACAACAAGTCAGCTCTAAAAGCAACGATGATTCCTTCCATGCTCTACATTTACCGAGATAACCCAAACATGACGACTTTCCTTAAAAAACTGGATTCGAAACTGTATGGATTTCCTAACAATGTTCATGGAGTTTTTAAAAATATTTCCAATTCTCTCCCTATAAATGGTAGTTTTAAGACAAAAAGAAGCCTCGCCTTGCTAAACAGTGATCTAGATATGGGTATGCTAATCGAGTATTTAAAAGTTAATGACAAGCGATGGGTTGTAGAAGGCAATGGAGAAACGCCGTTTAAATATGAGACGTATGTTTACGGCACAAAAAATTATTTGTCTCACGACATAGCGGAAGCGTTAGGGCGATTAACTTCATTTGGAATTTTTAGCCGATGGCAAAAACTAAATATTTTGTCAGCATCGATGGACATGTTTAGCGGACTAAGTATGTACAAGCGGTTTTACGCCAGGAAGATGGCGAATGTCAGGAATACCGAAGTTGTTAATAAACCGCAGTCGATATCTTTAAATGTGATGAAATATTTATTTGCATTGTGTGCCGCAATAATAGTTCTGGTTGGATTGGTATTTTCGTATGAAAAACTTAAGCCAAACCTGTGGCAAGCTGTTATAAATTGTAGGGTAAAATGTTCAACCCGTCGTGTGAAAGCCTTAAAAACAACTAAAATAATTAGTCCCATTGGTAAAAACCGAAAGTAATGCGCATTACCATGTTATCTTCATTTTTATTACAGAGATATTTTTGGTTGAAGAATAACGAATCAGAAATGTTTTCATTTTGATGTTTTCATTTTTAAATTTTCGGGAACATTTCCACAATCGTTTCAGTATCAAAACTAAGATCAATAAAAAATGATAGCTTGAACGAGCAAAAGCTAATTTTGTCTTATGGTTCGCCGATAAATTGGATTTTTTAGACTGTTAGATCATCTAACTTAGATGAAACACGTAGTATTAGAATGAGGCACAACAGCACACTTATACATACATGGTTATTACAAAGAAATGAATTTTTTGATTAATCAACTGTAATAAAGAATGTTTGAACCTTTGTATTTATTACTTCATAAGTTTGTAAGAGTAAAATGCTTCATGACAATGCTTTGTCTGACAGTCCGGATTTCCGAGCGAACGCTTCTTTTAAGTAAGTTGAATAATTGCAATTATTTGAATTCCGTTTCTTGCTGAAAACATAAAATGAAGCTACTTGTTTTATGCAAGGAATTTATTTGTTAATCCAAATTATCTACCTTTGAGTCGGATGTCCCTAATCCTCAGTCATCTCTTTCCTATATCTGTCTCAATTACAAAAAGAATAATTAAACTTTTAAACTATTCATTTTAAAGCGCTTTCCGACCCAACAATTCTCAAGTTGAATGGGCAACATTCAGATTAATCGCAAGAAATAAGCTGAGCATAGCAGTTTGATTAGTTTTTAAATTTGCCATTCTCCTCTTTATGTCATAGTTCACATTCACGGTTTCAGTTCAACTAGCTAAATACCGAACCTTTCTCAACAAAATGGGTGTAACTCCACTAATGTGGGGTTCTTTGGACCTACTTATGCACCACTACCCAAGATGGTGGTCTTGTCCAATTGAGTGGGATAGCATCAAGAAAAAATACATTTATAACCCACTCTCCAAGAAATTGGTACCTTGGACGGCTTTGGTTATAGTTGTAATTTTTATCGGTTTCCTGCCAAGTCTTCTCCTTGTCTCCGGCGAGTTATTCGGAGTTGTAAATATGTCCACGCATAAACTAATGATTACCATAATTCTATTATTACTAAGCGGTGGTGGGGTTGTCGGCGAAATAGCTTTGATAATGGTTGGACATATAACTGTATCTGCGGCTAACTCAATTGCAACGTTGGAGGAAAAAATGAGATCAGGTAATTTATCATATCATAAAATGCATTGTTCACACGTCTTCAATTACAACATTTCCAGAAATCATCGTCCCAGCCGGAAAAGCAAAACTGGACATTTTAGGACTAATCCTGAACTTGGTCGTAGTTTCCTTCTTTATATTCCCATTTTTTCTCGGAGCCTTCCTAATCCTGACAGGATTGGATCCCCTTCACCAACTCCTGCAGTTTGTTCCGATATACTACAAAAACATTTACATTCAACTCGCCATTCTCCCGATCCGGGCATCTTGTATTCTTCTGGGAACCCTGCAAGTGTGCTACTCCATCTGTGCTACTTTCTGCGCCATAACGATAAGTACTTATCTGGTTATGTCCTCCATTTCTTTGATGATGGGAAGGGCGACACACTTTGGACGAAGTGTGCGTAGTGCGACGGCCCTTATCCAGCATCACCATTCTCTCGCCATAATATTTCAGTATTCAGAGGAACAAATAGCTTCATCCATGGCAGGAATTATGTTTGCTGGATTTGTGTTAAGCACGGCGTTCAATTTTGTGACGTTACGAATGCATTCGGTTATCCCGATGCCGTTTTATTTGTTTTTTCCCTCAGTGGCGGGGCTCATTTTGGTCTTTATTCATGTCATGGTTCCTCCCCTGGTGACGATTTATGAGGATGGGAGGAGGATGAGGTACAAGATGTGGTATAGTTTGAGGTACAGTCGGTGTAAAAAGTATTTGAGCAGAAGGTTGAAAGCGGTGAGGGTCACAAGATTTGAGGCTGGGTTGATGCATCATCGCTTCTTTTTTATGAAATTGTCCACAAAAGCAAATTATTACTATACAACACTAAATTATACTATTACGGCTTTGATGTATTGATGTGATGTAACTTTACTTAAATAATGCGTATAGTCAATGAATAAAAAAAGAATCAAAAGATCCGTGGTTTATACAGAAAATTGAGACATCGAACATAAAATACATAATTCATTTATTAATGCTTATTTACTTAATTATAACTGACAATAAAATATGGTAAAAATGTTCACCATAGCCAATAACACTTCGAACTACTAATTTCCATAAAAACTCACATTAATTAATTATTGGAATGCCTAAGTGGATTGAATTTACAACGAAGTTTTAAAATACCAAATGTCTAACTTTTCTTCCTCCGTTCTTTCATTTCGCATGTTTGTGCTTGCTTCTTTTCTTTGCCAATTTTCAAAAGTCACAGCTACTTGCACCGCGATGCCAGTTGTCATACTTTTCCATCGGATTCTGCTGCATGTCCAGATCCAGTTCAAACCCAGGGAAGGTCGGCAGCACCTCACTCCTCCCTCTTGTCGGGGTAAGTGCCCTCCACGGAATGGCTGGAAGCTTATCCATTTCACGCTCCATCCGGTTTTGTGCCGCTCTTCCTGCCACGGATGCCGCCTCCGCGTCCCGTTCTTCCTCCCGGCGGCGCTCCTCTTCGGCCCGTTTCTTGTGATAAGCTACCCGCTCGGATTTTGTTAGTCCTTGCGGATTCCTGGGCAGAAATTTAAACTTTGTCAGAAAGTTGTGAAATGGAATAGTACAAAAACCGTTAACTCACTGAATAAAAGTCTTGTTTTCATTCTGCGCTCGGGTCAAGTAGTGTGTGGGATCGTAGGACATGAATCTTTTCAAGGGTCGGTTATCATCTTCTAGATCAAGTTCCCAGTTGAATTCCGGATCTAACTGCTGCTCCTCGGTAAGTCCTTGCTCGTCGTAGACTACTTGTTTCTTGTTCTGGGCTTGATTCTTGTATTTCCTGCAGGGGGTCGTGATATCGCCAAATTCTCCTGGTCGGACCCATTCCAAGTTTTCTTTGTCGGGTTGTTGTTCCTCTTCTTTCTTGATTTTCATCAGATTGGCTGCAATAACGGCTCCGGGTGTGATACGAGAGCGACGAGTATCCTTAACAGGCTCTTCCTTGATGTCCAGGCGTCGCAGTTTTTCAGACAGCCTCAGTCGACGCTGTTCCTGTTTAATGTGGACTGGGATGTCATTCATTTCACTTAGTAAAAATCCGCCAACATGTGGTTTGACATCGATGTCATCGCTTCCCATTCTTATCGGAACGGGTCGCTCGTGATTCTCGTATTGACCTCGAGGTTGGAATTCAAGTTGTGAATCGGAGCCATATGATGATCCATCTCGAGACAAGTATTCATCCCAATATGGTTCGTCACCAATGCCGGAATCATCCGTTGCAACTACGACAACTTTCGCTTCCCGTTTTTCCTCCTCCGCAATTTTGTCTCGGCGCAGCTTTTCGTTGTCTGTGATTGGAAGAAATTATAATCAATTTGAATTCGAGTACTAAATGATTCACTGATGACTTACCCAGTCTTTGAAAGAAATCATCCTTTGTGAATGGGTTAGATTGGCAAACATAGTCCAAATGATACTCCATGTCCCCTTGGGGCAAGTGATGGACAGCGTTGTACGGGCAGATTACCAGGAAACTCTCATCCGTCACCTTTGTTTTCCCACTTTTGATTGCATTCATGTAATTGTGTCGGCATTTGACTAAATGAGTGACAATCTTGTTTGATCTGGAAAATAAACGAGAAGCAATGAAATTATTTGAACCACCTTCTTGGCACAGATCAGTGACTTGACTAGTTTTACATGAATTAATATTCTACTTACAAAATCGTGTGACTTTTATCATAGACGCATGTCACAAACTTGTCACTCGTTGTGGCTACAAAGGAGACTCGGGGGTCGCGATAAGCACCAACTCTTTCATTGGATGCTGCAGTTGCTGGAAATTGGTACGCCATATTTGTCGAAGTTTGATTCTCCGCCTTATTCAATTGAATTTATATTTTGTGGAACTGTTATTGAATGTAATTTATATTTTATTTCTGATTTTGAATAATTTGAATTTATTTTTAGACTCTACTTGACAAACGAATAAACCATTGGCAGTTGTTGTCACCTCGAGGTGAGGACATTCTTGATGGATTCTAGCCAAGGTATGTGTAGTCAAGGCGCTTCGCTTTCTTTTAAAAAAAGCGAAGCGAATTTACTTCATTTGCCTTGGATACTAGCTATTTGTGATGACATGATCTCAACACTTTGTATGGCTTCCAGACACGAAAGTAAGCCTAACTCCTTGGCGTCATTCCTTATCAGTGAGAATGAACCTCCAACTCTGAACACTTATCAATCAGTGAGTTGGAAGTGTCATGTTATGCGTTTTGAAATGAACATAAATTCAAAAATTTTATGAATTTTTATTCGATTTTGTTGGGAGACTCGATTTGCATAACAAATCTTTCGTTTTCCAAAATAAAATATTAAGGGTTAATTCATGCACTATTTTTATCCGTATATTTTACTATTACAATACAGGAACCAGGCCACGATGCAGACCCTGCAATACTCCACCCACAACATTTTGCAATCCTCGAGGCATCTGGGGTAGGATGGTTGTTGGTTTTAATCCGATTGGTGTTGTTAACAAATCCAGATCCAACCATCCCTCGACAAAGTAGCAGAGGGTGTAGTCCGCATCAAAGTATTGGACATGGTCCAACAAAGAGTATAAAGGCCCTTGACTGTTGGAACAATTGAAATCTTCATATCTTGATGTAGAGCAGAATTGTACATCTTCCTTCGGTCCACCACTCCAAACCTCTCTCCCGTGGTGGACATAATAAAGACCAAAAAGTAGTTGAAATGTTCCCAAAGCGCTCACGGGTATAAAATGGGGAACAATGTCATTTCTGTGTAACCAATAAAATGTCGACTCATAATTTGGAACAGAATGTTTTTAAGAATTAACTAAGTAAATTATTACTTTACCTCGATACCACACGAGCCATTGGAATATTCAGAGCATTCATGAAATCCGCATAGGCACGATTTCCAGTTCTGGGTTGCCCGAATGTGATCAGGGCATAGTTTGTCCCGGATGCTGGAAACTGGTTCAGGGATATGATCAAGTAAATAAAAAGCGAGGCCATAGCTCCACCCAGGCTATGACCAGTGACGACCACGCGGAAAGATGGATTTATGGCGAGGTGGGTACCAATTTGTTGCACAACCTGATATTCATGAATACAATAAAATATCAAATCATGATGGCGTGAAACTTACCTCATCATAAAGGGAAATTGTGCTCAGATAAAATCCACGATGAACCCTGACCCCAGACGAGGAATTGTTTGGCGTAGGAAGGAAAAAGGCGTCCATCAGAATATTCACGAGGGCTACAGTGCCTCGGAAAGTGACAACTATTTCCTGTTTACTAGGATGTAGTGTGACTAGAGCCTTTGTTCCAAACACGTCATTTTCAAAGATGGCCACCGAGGTCACGGACTCATTGAAGTGGCCGCAGTNAACACGTCATTTTCAAAGATGGCCATCGAGGTCACGGACTCATTGAAGTGGCCGCAGTAACAACAACTAAGACCTGGCAGAGTGTAGGGACAGTAAATGGAGGCAGCGAACCAATTATAGTACTTTAACTCGTCCACTGTAAAACTGGACGTGGACATTGTTGTAGGCGCGGAGGACAGGGAGCGAGGTCCATCGAAGGGATTGAGGAAGTTAAGATTCAAGCTGGTTTGTAAAAGAGAAGAGATGGATTCAGAATGGGAAGGAGAATGTATTTTGTGGGAGGAACAGGTCTCTGTTTGGGCCAAACTTATAGCAAATGATAAAAGAAGGGTGGCTATTAGTTGAAGAAACATTTCGACAGTTGTCGAGAATACTGAGAAGCTGTGGAGTCCAGGATGGACGTGGGGTTTTATTTTTATGCGTTAGTGTGGAATAGCAATTGTAATTGAGTTTGTTACAATTACAAATAAATATAATCAGCTTTTAGCATTTTATGACGCCTTAATGTGCAGTTTTGCTTATGGAATAATTGTGCGGAATTGAGTGACTCGTCATCCAATTTGCCAGGAAGGCTCTCACGAGCTGTGGCTATTACACGCTTATTTTTTTATAATGGTGCTTAATTTACAAACTGGGATCAACAGTTTTTAAATAGGAAGCAAGTTGCCATAAATAAACGTTTTGCTTATGCGGATTTGTTCGAGGCTTTGCAACTGGTACCTGTAATAATAATATTATTATTATTTGCTTCATGAAAGTGACCATGATATTCTATGCAATTACATCAATCCAGAGTATTTTATAATTACATTTTACAACTTTATTTACTGATATTTTAATTTTTGATTTGACAGAATATTTGTAAGTAGTTGAAAATGAAGTGGAATGTTCACGTAATTAAAATATATATTGAACGATAAAATTAAATTGTGACTTGAAAGCACGGTGATACTATTTTAAAAAGTTGCCAAAAAATGATTAAAACCTTCAAATTCCATATTGTTAACATTGATTGAGCTTAAATTTAATTAATTAGAAGAAACGTATCCTATCTGAATCTCTCCTTCATTTTCAAATTAATCGCAGAAACAAAGTCTATCCTTGCGCTCACCGACTTCAAAAAAATCAAGCATTCTGATCACCGTGGATGGCTTGAACTAAATTGAAAGTAAATGGATTGGAATTAATAAAACAGTACTTGGTAAATTCTTTTTGCAATGTAAATGAAATTTACAACGTACCAAAAATCCTTTAAAGGAAACCATTGGAATGGCACGAAACACTGCCTCGAAATTCTTGCAGCTATAAAAAACATTATCAATATTTAAGCATTGCGATTGGCATTGGTACACATCACTAACCCGTCATCTGTAACGTCTTTTCCCTCAGTGGCCACAAGTTTTAAGGTGTTTAAACCTTGGAAAAGCAGTCACAAAGTAAAATTCAAATTAAGTAAACATGAAATAAAAGCCATAAGAGAATTATCATGTCATCACATAAGATTGAGGAGCCTACCACGAAAATTCGCTCCCACGATTCCCTCCATTAATTGCGATGAAGTAAGATAAGCATCAAGTCGAATAGTTAGATCCTCCAAAATCCAAGACCTTTGCAATTCCTTTAACCAATCAAAGAAAGTATCTTCTCTTTGTTTGACCTTTTCAATTATTATTGATGCCCCACACCAGGTGACAACCAATTTTGTAATATTCGGGAAAGTTGTAGCCATTTTTCGTAAACAGCGGACTCCGTTTTCATTTCCGAGGAGAAACACGTTGAATGAAATCTCTTTCACAGTGTCCCAGGTTCCCAGAAACTTAATTATCTCATCTAGTCCGTCGTTGTAATGCACAGGCCTCATGACAAGGTTCAATTTTCTCAGTAAAGGAAAATTACGATGAGACAATGAAAATTTTAAGATGAATCCATTAACAGGGTTAATCGTAAGAGAGATGAGCTTTGGAAAGTATGGGAGGTTGTCAATTTCTTCGTCATCGTCGTACTTAAAAAGAATATACAGAAACGATAGATTAGATCATTGCGCCAGAATTTCATTTAAAAAATTAGAATTACATCTAAAAATTGTGAATCAAAATCATCCCCGTCACGATCCTTCACAGTTGAGTTCAAAATCAGTTCCTCTAGCCGATTGCTTACTTGGCCCAACATTTGCTGCAACTTTTCGTTACTGAATTCTTTCCGAACCATCCTAAATTAAAAGAGAAACCTTTACAAACAACTGCATAATAATTATTCGAGAATTTTTGAAACCTACATTGGGTCATCATCATCATCAGTGTCGTTGTCAATATCAGCCGGAAGGGGTAGCAAAGGAAATGCTGTCAATATCAAGCGCTTCAGATTAGAAACCGAGCTCAAATCTGGGTAGACATTTCCCGTAATTGTCAATCTCTCCAAATTGGGGGATTTAATTAGAAGTTCCTGAAACATGAAAAGATATGGATGTCCATTCTGGAATTGACCAGCCTTCTCTGCAACTGCCGCATCATACTCCAACTCCCGGATTTTAGTCAGTTGAGGAATGTTTTGGGGGCGAAAGTTTTCAGCTTCGATAATTGGAAACTGGAATGTCGTCCAGTGACTGGCTTCAAGCATGGAAATCTTTTTGAGGTTTGGAAACACCAGATTTTCAAATAAGATGGTCATAGTTGGTCCAAAATCCCAATCCACACAAAATTGAATTTCTTGAATCCAGTCGCTGTGAGTTTTCAAAAAAATAAGGCCAGGGATTTGGTCCTGCTCGTACTTGTCCAGATCTGGTGACGCATTGCTCAGTAAACCATCCGATTTTGGGGACATATCCTTGATTCTAATTCGCCGAAGGAGTTGACGTTTAATCTTTGGCAGCTCAAGAACTTCGGGGATTGTAAACCCAGAGTAGCAATCTTCGCAAATCAATTTTACGTTGAGATGTGTCCGTTTTCCGAGAACGGAACTTGCCGCAACTTCCCAATCTTTACAAACTGTCCGCATCTCTTTAACCTCTTCCACGGGCAAAAATTCGAATACATTCGAAAGGACCTGGAAGCGGGGTGAAAATCATGAAATCCGACGACCTTCGTTTTAGACTGAGGATATCCAATTTAGTTAATTTGATAAGCTTACCACAGGATTACTTAATGCCTGCTGAACCAAACAATCATCGCTGTTACTGACATCCATATTCGACGATTCCTCGGAAAATGAGCTGCAATTACTCTCTGGTGGTGTGTCCTGGATAATGTTAAATATTTGAAATTGTCCCCATTTTTGCATAATAGAGAAAAACGACACTACACACGACGACTGAATCAGACCAAAAAAATTTACCTTAAAAATTAGCTCAAGGCATCCTCCAAAAGGGTCCGAGTCGTCTCCCGAGCTTGACGTTTTTGCTACAACAGGGTCCACTGTTCGAAACCATATTGCTTGAACTGTTCTCAATCATCCTCCTGTAAATAAATGTAGAATAAGCAAAAGTTACCCAAAAATTAGTTGGGATGAAGAACAATCAGTCACTGACAAAATTCTTACGTTTTGTAAACTTTACCAACCTGGATTTTGATAACGTGACGTTACTGGGACCAGGATAAAACTCGTCGGACAAATAATTAAAGGAATTTATGTTGTTTTGTTGAAATAATATTTTTTTAGTCCGTGTTTGTTTTTCGTTTGACTACGTAAAAATAATGCTTCAACTACCCGGCTTCTTTCTTCTACTATTATGGGTTGGGTGAGGAAAGTAGTAATGAGGTAATGCGATCTCAGCCAAATTATCGATGCATGCAAATTTTCTAAATTTGCAAGAATAGGAGTTGGGTTTGTTGGAAAACAATTGACTTTATTACATGAAAAGAAAAGTCTAGATAAATAGTTGAACGTGGAAGTAACAAATCTTAGTTCATGACATTTAACACCTACATAGGGAATATATAAATGATAAAGCATAGATACATATATAGCAAAATAGTGTAGAACTAAATAATTATAATAAAACTAGAAAATGACATTCATTATCAAAGTCTATGGGAATCACGTTGTTAATCCTGGTAATACTTCTAGCAGACCACTAGCGGAAATACAATTTTAACATAGCGAAATCTGTTGAAACTACGTAGAACGGATATGGGAATCACGTAAAAATACAGTTTTCTAATGTTTGGTTTTTCTAATGTTCGGACCCCACTCATCGTTCTATACTGCATGGTCACCTTCGGAGTCTAATAATTCGCCTTGAACGCTTCTGGATTGATTAGTAATAGGATATGATTTGGTCGGTTTTTCTCCAGTGTGCAATCGTCTATGAACCACCAATCTGGAGCTGTTGACAAATGCTTGGTCGCAGTATTCGCATTTATAGGGCCTCTCACCGGTGTGCACTCGGTAATGCACTTTTAAATTGGATTTGTCTGGAAGGAAATAGCCCCAAAACAGAGTTAAATCATTAATTGCTTAGAATTTATTTAGGTTTAGTCGTGAAATTAACTTAATTACCAGCGAATCCCTTTCTACAAATATCGCAAGTGAAAGGTTTTTCTCCAGTATGAGTTCGAAGATGTAACATCAGGTTATGATTTTTGGGGAACTGGAAAATATTTTACAAAATTAATAAATTTTACAAAACTTTACAAAATTATACAAAGCATTACGATTTTGAAACAGATAGGACATTTTGGGCCTTCGCCTGAAAGAGAACAAAAAAGGTATGTTTAAAAACTTGCTAGTTACCATAAATCTGACATTAGTGAATTTGCTGACCTGTGTGTGTTTTGAGATGATCTCTGTAAGGGTATTTGTGGATAAATGTTTTTGAACAGAACATACACACGAACAATCCTTCCTCGTTTTGAAGAAATTCTACACGTCCATTTCCAGCCGCACCTTCGCCCGATTGTAGGTGTGCAATAAGACTTTCCACATAACTTGGATCTACAATACTCCTTTTCTCTCTGTCGCCATTCTCCACGTCATCTAATTGTTGGATTTAAAAATAAGATTTTCAAAACAAGAATTGCAATACATAACCAAAACATAAGCAAATATAGTATAACTCACCATTAAACCCTTTTTTAATAGATTCGGCTTCATTTTCTTCCTTAGCATTACTGACGGCATCATTGTCATCATCATCTAATTCTTCCAACTGACCACCTCCTCCTTCCAAGAAGTCGCCTAGCCCAATGTCTCCATACTCGTCTAGCAGAAACGCATCGGGTATATCCTCTTCCGTGTCGTCGTCGTTAGAATCATTATCCAATAACAGCTCATCTTGAACTTCCCCTTCAGGAGATTCAACGCCATTATTTGACACATTTACTGATACTCCTTTGCCCTGGAATTGGGACTCGACTTTTGTGACACTTATCTCACAATCGCCTCGAGTCTGACCTTCCAATTTCTTGCTTTCTTCACGGGAAGTTGATTGGACAATTTCCAGCTCAGAGTTTTGTTCACTCTTTCTCCTTACTCTTTTTGTAGGTAAGTTATCCTCATCGCCAACAAGGATTTCAATACTGTTTGTTGAAATGGAATGCAAATTTGGCTCGTTATCCTGGCTTAATTTCCTTTTCGGTACTAAAGAGGACGAGCTTTTAATACTATTGTGACCATTTGTTTCACTCCGTTTTCTATTTTCATCAGAGGTTGTAATCGAAATTACAGTGGTTTTTGGAGAAGGTGTGGAATTCTGAGTTATTGACGTGTTGTTGTCATACTTGGTGTGAGATTGCAATGTGCTTCTAGGACTAATTGTAGCTGCAGAGCTGGCGAATTTTCCTCCTATTCCGAAAGCAACACCAACTCGTCCGAGATTTGGTGGAGAACCAATGCTTTTCTTATTTTGAAACATATTCGAGTTTAACAATTTTTTCGACATATTTTGTGTTTGTGTTGGCCTGAAGGATACTGGTGGAATATTTTGAAAAGAAGCACGAGGAAGAAATTTTTTGATATCCGGATTTTGACGATGGTTCGTGTTGTTACTGTAATTGGGTGCTTTCCTCGGGTTTGGAGGAAATGGTGTTCGGAAAATAGGGTCACCTTTACTGGTCTCTTTAGCCGTATTCTTTGTTTTAGTCTGTAAAATTGTTGGTAACTTCTTCGGTATCACGGCAGACGTGGAAGAATCATAATTCATCGTGCTAGGGTCAGTGGGATGTCGCTCATGCCAGTCTACAAAAAGAGAGTATTTGTAGTGTCGATTAAAAGTCTAAAACCAACTTTTTAGTGATAATAAAATGCTCATTATCTTATCGTAAATACCATCAAATATAATTTGTTGAAGCGTATCCACTTCCGCCTTTAAGAGACACTGATGAATCGAATCTTGATGGACGTCTCTCCATCCATATTCCATTCCCGACGATGCGACTCCTTTCTCACATTTAGCAACAATGTCAACAATTTCGAAAGCTAATTCTTCTTTTAAGCAGTTAAAGTCACATTGCACTTTGGCCAGGAGATCCCGAAGCTCACGAAGTCGTCCAATTTTAATGAGGCATCCTGAACATGATTAATTGAAATTATTTATTTTGAAGATGACACCTTGCTTAACTAAAGTGTAACGTGTACTAAACTAAACCAACCTGGACACAGAGGAATTTCA
Source organism: Folsomia manolachei (assembly GCA_036491905.1). Lineage (NCBI taxonomy): Eukaryota > Metazoa > Arthropoda > Collembola > Entomobryomorpha > Isotomidae > Folsomia > Folsomia manolachei. The sequence continues at coordinate 6,174 of JAAXNX010000658.1, read as the reverse complement.
TCTTTAAGACTAGAAACTGTTTGAGGTGAAGCTGGAATGTCGTAGACGGAATAAAATACACTGCGGACGACGGTCACACGATCCGATTCATCCGGAGAAACCTAAACAAGTCAAATATTTCATGTTATCATGACAAGAAGGTGAAGATCGCTCGTCAACTGCGCTCACCTTTTCTGGAAGGTAGCAAATTCGATTGCACACAAGGCAATGATCGAAATAAACGGTGCTGCTGGGGCTTTGGTTCGTCGACCTCGTCATCGTCGATGACCTTGCCGAGGTACTAGCTTTTATTTGGGTGGCCTCCATGATAAACGATATTCCAGTTGGCTTGTTCAAGAAGTCAATCCACTAATTAATCGTCATCCTGCGTCAAATGTCATCCGCGTCCTCAACGCCAAGAACTTCACCTGAATAAACAAACCAAGGAAGAGTGTAGTAATTAACAAATGTTATAAAACGCATAACCAACTCATTAAATTGATCTTAGATTAACAGCGAGCGACCAAGCAAGATTGCCAACTTACAATATTTTCCCAATTTCCGATTTTACACCGGAATTTCCGGACAAGATATAATTAGGAATGGGTGCGGGTACAATTTGTATCCAGCAGTTGGTCTTTGGTAAGGTTGTTCTACACTAAAATGGAGGATTTCATTTTATTACCTGCGCAAACATGATGATGATGATGGTCGGATATTTCCTCATCAGTGTTTTCCTCAGTCTTTTCTGTTATTTCTCTGCGACGGAGCAACAGCAAAAACACAAACTCACCTCGCCCCACCAATAACTTTCTCTTTCCAGTCTTATCCATGACTTATCCAGGATTGGATAGATAAGATAAGCCGGCATGTGGCGTTGACGCCATGTATTCGCCAAGGAACTGGTCAACAAAACTGTAAAATACAGTGCATGCATAGGAACTGATGTGTATTTAGTGGTCCAGACGCAAGGCAGCAGAGGAATGTTTTTTGTATGAAAAGTGAAACTTGTCATGCGGCCTTTTTTTGTCGGCCAGCTGCTCACTTTTCTTTTTTTTATTGGTGGTGGTTCAACCAGTGTGCAAATCAAGAGCATTGTATTTTTGTAAAAACTGAAATTTTTAGCCGATTTTAATTGTACAATTTAATATAAGTAGTAATTAATTACGATTTTAGATTGACGGAGTTATTCTGCTGGGATTAATTTAGGTGTGATCAAAATGATTTTACTTTAGATTTAGATTTTACGATCAAAATTGGATTGGATGATCAAAAAAATACGCCCATTTACAATTTACAAAGTTGGATAATTAGGATATTTTATTTTGCGTGTATGTTTAAGTAAATTTTTAATTCCAATTGGTCCAACTGTGATCTAAAAAATAATTTAGCGTATTTTTAAGAACCATATTTTAATACTTTTAATTCAGCACGGTTTATATTTATAAGGATTTTAAATTCATGACAAACTTAAGCTAAATTTTAAATGCTTTAAGAAAATGGGTGGGCTAGAATCTATTAATTTTATATCAACTAGTTTTAAAACAGTCAGTCATTGGCTTTTAACGTTCCTAACAATTTCTGTGATCTGTATAACCTCCACGGATCAAACTGCGGATAAAGGGATGCAATTGCAGCTCGTTCAAGTGGTAAGTCATTCACCGTAATTGGGATGTGGTTATCTTTTAAAGGTTTCTAATGAATTGATATTTTGTCGCAGCTATTTCGGCATGGCGCTCGAAATCCGATAGAAACTTATCCAAATGACCCTTACAAAGATGAATCCTTCTGGCCGGAGGGATTTGCACAACTTACAAAGGTAAATCATTGTAAAATTGCAAAGTTGCAAAAGGTATACATGTACATATTCGCATTAAGATTCTAATAAATCAAGTTTTTAACAAAGTTCTGTATTCCGTCAACAGATTGGGAAACAGCAACACTACGCCCTTGGAAAATATCTGCGTGTTCGCTACCACAATTTTCTAAACTCATCTTATTCTCCGTACGAAATTCATGTTCAAGCTTCAGACGTTGACAGAACATTAATGAGTGCGGAAGTGGACTTGGCCGGGCTTTATTCCACCTAATCCTGGCGACCCTTCTAGCGTTTGGAATGAAAAAATCCTGTGGCAGCCCATACCCGTTCATACAATGCCACGAGAAATGGACAATGTAGGTTATTTTGTAGATTTGTATGCAATGTAATAGTTTTTACTGATGATTTACCTTACAGAAATTGCGAATGTCCGCCCCCTGTCCCAGACTTCAAAAGTTGATAGACAATTTCAACAACGGGACGGAAATGGCTGCGATATATTCCCAGAATCAAGAACTCTTTGAGTATCTCAGAATTAACTCTGGTAAACCGAGAATGAAGACTTTGCAGGACTTGGATTACTTGTATGATGCTTTATTTATCGAGGTATTTCAAGCATACAGTTTAAGTGAATTGTCCATGATGTATGATAATGATTTACAACTTATTTAATTTCTGAATTAGAATTTGCGCAATTACACCCTTCCCTCATGGACGAAAAAGGTTTTTCCAGGTGGACAGTTTTTAAATCTTACTGCAATCTCTTTCAAAGTGCTCACTTGGAATGAGGAGATGAAACGACTGAAAGCTGGACCACTGGTACAAGAGATTGTGCAACATTTCAAGGACAAGGCTAATGGTAATTGATTTTTAAATTGCCTTTCCATATTGTTTTTGAAATAAATATTGATGACAGTATTGAATTTTTCTTACAACATTTCCAGGATCCGAGAATCTGGACCAACGGCTTAAAATGTTTATGTATTCTGCTCATGACACGACTGTTGCCAGTTTGCTCAATGCACTTGACCTTTTTAACGATATTCCACCACCTTATGCGTCGGCTGTGATTATGGAATTGTACAAAAGTGTTTCGAATGATACAAATTTCGTCAAGGTTAGTTTAACGTTATTTAAAAAATTAGCTCGCTAGTTGTCATAATTCAGTCTCGATTTTTTGCTTTAGATTTTTTATCGGAACGATTCCCAGCATGATCCCTACCCCCTTGCGATTCCCGGATGTCAATTGCCTTGCCCTTTGGAAACGTTTGTCAAGTTGACGAAACATTTAATACCTGAAAACTGGGAGAATGAATGTCAATTTGGATTTTTAGGACTTGAAGGTCTTTCTCTTGCGGGTAATTTTAATTAACCGATTTGTTTGTTATTTTACTGAGACTTAAATAACTTGGTTGTTCAATTGTAGCTCTCTTTCTTGGGACCTTTCTTTCTATTCTTCTGCTGGTATCCATGCTGGTCGTGGCGTTTTCAAGACGGAATAAAAAGAACAACCCTGTTTATCCTTATCTCCACCTTCAAATGGAGGATGAAGAGGCATAAACATGAATGTAAAAAAAGGATTCCAGTTAATCGTCGATCAAATTACAATTAATTATGCATAATAGTCAATGGATCTGTACCGGTAAAAATTATAACTTATTCTCTAGATTAGCTTTTATCAGAAAAGACTGAACTGTGAATTAGTTAGAATACGAGATTTTATTGTCAATTGACCTTTAGAACTTTGTCGTACTTATTTTAGGTATTTGATGTGGTTTTAATTCATGACAAAAAATATTTTATCAGTCATATTTTGACAATGGTACTGTAATACTGACATTCTCTAACTAGGATTTAACTGAATAATGGTAGAACTTAGTCAATTATTGTGTGTGAAATTAAAAAATGAAGAGTATTTTATCAACCTACAAATATATCTTGCCATTCTCTTTCATGTACGACAAACTTAATGTCTTCAAAAATAAATGATTCAAACTAAAATACGATGTGAGAGTAAATTTATTATCCATCTGCATGTTATGTCACTAACGGCCAGTGTGCGACCCGCAAGAAATGAAGTGCAAGGAATGACTGCAAGAAATGCAATAATTGCAATTTCTTGCAGTAGCCCTCCTTTGCAAGTATTGCAAGAAATGCAAAAAATACTTTTTTAATATTTCCGAAGTGAATTTAGCATGTTTCAACTTCAGTGAAAATTTGATTTCTTGCGCAAGAAATCATTCCCTGCTAACGGCACAATGCTCACGAACATTTTAAGTTTGCACATTTACAGCTATGATTGAATTGTAAATCTGATGGGAACGCTTAATGATGCTAAATGCTTAGGAAATTCTAATTATTTCATTCATGAGTAAGACAGAACAACGCAACAGGTCCGAGGATATCTCGATCTTTGTCAGAATGGTTATAATTTCAGTTTAGTGCCAAAACTAGACGTGCCCTTGACATATGCCTCCATCAAAGGCTTGGCGAAAATTGTCAGTGGTACTTGCGGCATGTATTTTTTCTGCATACTACATTTTGTCTTGTACCCACTACCAAGGGGTCGAGGTCACAAATGATTGGTGAGTCAAATACAAAGTTTCTAGAAAACAGAAAAGGAATTAATTTTTGTACATGAATATATCGGTCAGGAACAACGTTTCATCTCAAGGCGTTCTGGGTCTTAATATGGAATTGGACACGGTTCAAATGACAACAGGAACAGAAGATCCAACTAAATCTCCCACTCCTTTCTGCAAAATGTCGACTGTAAGGAAACGAAGTTTTCCAAATGTTCGACTTTGCTCGAATTATACAACAAGGTAACCGATAACTTAATGCATGCAACTTAATGCATGCAACTTTTTCAAGCAATTATTATTCGAAATTAAAACGGTTGTATTAAAACTTAAAAAACCAAGGCTTTGCGAAGAAGGGACGTTCAACTTGACGGCATTAGTCTCTTATCCTGGAAGTGGGAACACTTGGCTACTGACATTTAATTGAAATCGCGACCGGGTTTTTTACTGGTAGCGTGTATTTTGACCACACCCTTCATGCCCGGGGTATGTCTGCTACGAACTTATCACAGGGAGGAGGCATTATTTATGTAATTTAATTGTACAGGGTTTTTGGGGGAGAAAGAAGATTGGAGTTCAGGTTCAACTATTGTTCAAAAACTACATGTCAAGTATAATCCAGAACAAAATTTTAAACGAGGAATCCTAATCATTCGAGAACCCATCTTAGCCACGCGGTCATTTGTTGATTACTTGGAGTCAGGTCATACTGGGTGGGCATCCCCGACAACGTTTAAAAGAAAAGGTGCCCATATTGCTTTCAATGCATTATTTTCATTATGATAAGAGATGTAAAATGTCAACATAATTATGTAATTTATGTATTTTTGCTAGAGTGGCCATCTTTCCTGGTTCACTCAACCCATGACTGGTTAGCACTTGCAAAAAGTTGGATAGAAGCCCCTGGGATTGAACTTCTTGTGATTCATTACGAAAATCTAGTCAATTCAACTGCCGCAGAAATTGTAAAAGTTTTGAAGTTTTTGAATGTGAGCGAGTCTCGTCTGGATTCGGAGTGTTTCATGGTAAAACAATTCACAAGAATTTTATAATTTGGTTGGTTGCGGAAACATAAATTGTATTCATTTTATTTTCCATGATTAGAAAAGCATTGAAGGCTCATTTCACCGAAGACCTCCGATGTGGAAAATTAATAGCCCTACGCCAACTAAAGTTCGCCGTCTTATTGATGATGGAGTCGATTATTTAAATCAATTGTTAAATGAACACGGCAAAGAAGAAATTCCTCTGGAAAGATACTCCTGCTATAGAAATACTACTGGAGATAGATGCAAAGGAATAACATAATATTAAGGAAAAGGGTGTATTTTGTATGATGACGAATTTTTGTAAGGACTATGCAATCAATCTTGTGCTTAATTAAGGCGTCACATTCGATTGATTTGTAAATGCGACTTCAGACTTCAGACTTCCAAAATTTTTTGAGAAATATTCAAGGAAAACTATTAAGAAGGTTTTAAGAATGGGTAATCTTATGCATAAGTGCAAGTATGGATAATTTCATTTTGTGACTAGTTATCACCAAAGGTTAAGCAAGGAGTTCGAGTTGGACATAAATCCAAACACTGCGTTCATGAATTCATGCATACAAGAGATGACTAACTATTAATTTGTTTCTGCAATACATTACTAAGTTTATGAAAATCTCACTTTTTAGCCCGAGCCAGAGGTGCTTACGTAACCGTTGAGGCCGTCCGTCTGTACGCAACGAAAATCCACTTTCCACTTGTCACATTGATTCCAAATTTTTACCATATGTAAAACAAGTCAAAT
>JAAXNX010000657.1:0-25090 GCA_036491905.1 Folsomia manolachei | reverse complement strand
TCAAATTGGTTGTTGTGAATGATTTGAACACTTTGTTAAACGCGTCAACAACAACCTACACTCTGGCTCGGGCTATATGATGCTGCACTGGAGGTTTTGTAATTGCATTTCGAGACCGGATTATTACCTCGAGGCTCGAGCTCATGTTCAACGTATTTTTAATTGATTACACACAAAATGCAAATGCGATTTTCTAGTGTTTGAAAGAATTATTTGAGTCAGCAACTATGCTTGGAAGAGAGGAAGGAGTAATATTGATTAATACAGCAAGTGAAATGAATTGATTCTGCATTTTGTTAACCTCGAGACCTTTCTAATACACAAAAATTCAACATCGGCGAATCATAATTGTTTCATTTTATTGAATAATTATTAGAATGGGGCAACTGAATTTCTTATAAGGTGTTGCTTTTTTTCATAGAATTGCAACAAAGTACAAACTCAAATTCTTCTTCCTATTGTCGTCCAAGAAACGCTGCTACAATGTCGCATCATGACCACGGTGACCACCACAATCATGGCCCACCAGCCGCCACTACTGCTTCCAGCTTGGAACCCATAATAGATCACAGCAACCACATCATGGATGGCGCCTCATCTGGCAATGGGAGTGGTCATCACAATATGATGATGCATGTAAGAAAATGTCCAGGACTTGATGTTTTAAATAATTACGTGAAATAAGATGAAATTCATGAAATGTTCAAATTCAATTTACAAATATCCACTTTAATGTTGACAATGCAGATGTATTTTCATGGTGGAATGACGGAAACGATCCTTTTTGAATGCTGGAAAATTACCGAAGAAACCGGGCTAATTGGATCAATGGTGGCAATTTTCTTTCTTGCTTTCTTTTACGAAGCTCTCAAGTTCTACAGAGAGCATTTGTACCGTCACTCCTTCAAAACCGTAGAAATTAATACCGCGTCCGTACCAGTGGAAAATGGCGGAGGGGCTGTGAAGGAGACTCACAAAACCGTCCAGTACGTTAAAATTATAATGGTTTTTCCTGTATTTATACTTTGCTTGCTGGCTTTTGCTTGATCATTTCACTCTCCTTTATTGCAAATTCCTTCTTGTCATATCCTGCTTTTCACATTTTTTACATTCCATCCACGGCAGGATTTCCTCAGTTTCGGGCCATTCCCCTGTTTACGGCACTCCTGAAGTGACTCCTATATTCATTTCTCAAGGAAGTTGTGAATGTCCTCAAAACCCGGGCTTGGAGAATGTGGGCGATGATGATGATAATGGTGAAAGCTATTGTCAGAATTCCAAAAATATTGATCCTTCCTCAGTTGATCCTCCTTCCAGTTGCAAAACTAAAAGGGTTGTGGCTTCCCATCGACCTCATCATCATTATAAGTAAAATTAAATCTAATCCTTCTTACTTCTGTTTCACGCAGCAGCATTGCTTTGCTTTTATGCAAATTTTTGTATCCCTAAATGAGCAGTCATGAGACAAAATTTTTGTACCCTTCAGGGTTAAAATGCTGAGCTGTATGCACATTCGTCAAACTTGTCTACACGTGATCCAAGTCATCTTATCCTACTTCTTGATGCTGATTTTCATGACGTACAATATCTGGTTATGCTTAGCCGTAGCGGTTGGTGCTGGTGCAGGATACTTCTTCTTTGGGTAAGTGTTTTTATCACTGTTAAGAATCCTTGTGCAGAAATTGAAGTATAATGTCTAATGTTTTCAACATTAATAATTGTTCCAGTTGGAAGAAATCACTCGTGGTGGATATTACTGAACACTGTCACTAAACAAAACATCACCGGAATACGGGATCAACTAGAATAATTGACTTGTTTTTTACAACTGCATTTTTTTCGAAATTATAACATGATTTTGACAAAGCGGCTGAATGTGTTTGCTCAACACTAACTTTATTTGTATGTGGTATATTGCTGCATAAAATCAATCAATATGAATATTATCAAGAATTGAATGTAATCTCATTTGCCAACAATCACTCGAGTTCACTGTGATGTTTTAATTACAGTTCTGCTACGAAATCTGTATCCATAAATATATTTGTTCTGAGTATGGTGCTTATATTTGAAGCCTTCTTCTTAGTACCTATCTGTATGTATAAGGTTACGGTTGTAGTAATGAAACTCTGTAAAGAAATTGCAAAATAAAATATTCTTAGCACAGTACACCAACTCGTTTTTTTTGCTAGTTGTATGATTTAAGTACTATCTATATAAAAGCCTACAACAATCTCAGAAAAATCATGAAGGAGAAAGTCGATTTGCATGGAGTGCATGCGTCCAAAGATCAAATTGGCATTTCTCTTTATTGAAAACAATTCCGAACTCTGGTTTTGGCAATTTTGTTTTGAATAAGTTAAAGTTCAATTTTAAGATTTTATTTTGAGGATATTATTCATGTATTATTTATGTCTTTGTCATATGTGAAACTTATAATTTAGTAATACTACTGGATAGTTTTTGATAAAAAATGTCGTAAACAATTTCAATATACCTACATTACAATATTGTTCTGTATATAACCTTAATTACATAGTTTTGTTTGATTAGCTTCTTTTTGCAAGATAGGTCATGAGATCATTAAAGCGTTAAAATGAAAGTCCTTTGCATAAAATGTATACAAATGAGTAGACAGTCTGTAGTTTTAGTGGTACCCCTCTTACTAAAGTTTAGTAACTGAACATAATCCTCTATCCTATCTACCTACACCTATCCATCTATGTAAAGTATAATTGTAATATGTGAAGTATTATAATATGTTAGGATTGATTATAGTCATGAAGTGTATGGATTCACAAGTCCTTCGCAAACATTGACTGAACATGTTAGTAATTTTAATTCCTTTCTCTCTTTCTTTTCTATCCCTCGCCAGGGAGCTATACTCTCACACAACATACTTTTCATACATATCTGGAACACAAAGTGGTCGGGTTTATATTATTTATCTGTTAACCAATAGGTGACTGATTAAGTTCTCATCCATATTTAATTGAGTGAGTGGTTTTGCTGCTTTAGATGCAAATTCAAGCTTGTGGAAGAATGGGAATTGAAAAAGGATTTTTAAGAATCCAACAATAATTAAGATTATGTAATAACTAGCTTTATTGGATTGTTTCATTTGGATGGGTGAGAATTTGAATGGCACCGCAACCTTATCTTTCACGCTCTCTCCTATATGAATTACTGCTACTTGTTCTTTTTCATAGATTAGAGAAACACAGTTGGAGATTAAAGGCAGCAAATAACTGACTGATGTACGTAGATGATGAGCCCCTGAGCAGTAATTTAATTACTTCCAAAAACTTTTGTCCGCTAATTAGACAATATAGAGTAGCATAGAATGCATGTTAGATTAGATGACGCGAGAATTTTTTTGTAAGAGTAAAAAACAGTAACAGTATTGAATATGTAGTACATCGGATATACCTCAAATTTGTCAACTGGTTTTAAAGGGCTACGGGCCTTGAAGCAATAAGCTATCCCACCTAATCTAAGATTAGTTAATGTATGAAGGGCAATTTGGTGTTTTACTTCTTTGTGGGGACAGCAGCAATTCTCTCAGAGAGAAAACTTGCTGATGAACGATAACATAAAAAATAAGCTTTTTTGGAGACGACTACCGGAAGAATTAGAATTAGAATGGAGCAAAGGTCAGCACCAGTCATCTTCGTCGTCTGACAATTGTTGAATTCTTGGAAGGTCAGCACTCGTCCGTCCTGGTCCCATGTTGTCAGAGTAGGCTCCAAGTGAGGGTGGTAGTGGAATTATTGGTAGCTGTGGAGGTGGTTGTGGTAGTGATGGATGCTGTCGCTGGTTGTGGAACCCATTTGGCACTTGGCGTTGTTGTAAATGTTGAAATCGAGGAGGTGGTGATGGGGGTTGTTGTCCCGGTCCTACTGGGACGCCTGGCAGCATTCTATTGCCACGACCTACAAATTATACACACAAATAAAATCTCTTTCAGCATCCTCCTCCCTCACAGGATTGTCAGTTACACGCATTCACACAAACGGACACATCTATTTTGCATGCACATACAAGCATGCTCCCTGTTTTGGATTTTACATTTACATATATCTGAATGCAAATCATGCTGTGCCCTAGTAGTCATACATTTCGTGCTATTTTGCACACTTTCTTTCGCCTCCAGTTACTCCCTTTTATAAAGATAATCATTACTTTCACAAGGTGATTGGATGGCCAGCACAACACGAGTCATGCATTCACAGAAATTCGTCATTCCTTCTACCTAAGGCAACTGCTTGTTCAAAACTGAGAGGATCAAGGTCATCCCGTCCCATTCGGGGTGGTTCTGGAAGCTGGTGGGATGATGGGGGTAGTGACTGCTGCTGCTGTTGTGGTCTCCAGGGCTCTCTGGGCAATTGTCTTCCCCCTCGAAGTAGTCCACGTTGGTCTGGAGGACATTCTGGTGTAAAAGTTCGCATCATGTGGGATGTTGGGGATGAACTTCGGAGAAAGTTGATGGCTTCAGTTGAACCTGTTGAAGTCCACAATATTTTACTCAGTTATATAAAGGGATGAGCTAGCAATACAGTTGGAAGCATACAACTTATAATAGGAAGTAAGTTATTGGGCTCTCACCTGACGTTGGTTGGTTTATATTTCTGACTTGAGGAGGCAGTCTGAGGGCAGAGGGGTGTGGAGGGGTCATCGGAAGTCGACGGCCTCCTGTAATACAAAATATTCAACTCAGAATTAAAATATTCATTTTTAAACATCCACAAGTCTCACTAAGTTGTAGTACATAGGTCATTAATGCTTACCTGCTCTCCTTCCTGGTAATACAGGATAGCTTCCATTGGGTTGATACGCTCTTTGATGATATGGAGGGGTAGGGGATCGTTCTAAACTGTTGTTACCTCTTCGTAACATTCTACAACAGATAAGGGATGGATACCAAAATTTAAGTCTTCAATACTTTGTGATAGTGACAGTAAAGTTATGAACGACATAAGATAAGTGATTGCACACCTAGGTGGAAGATACCCATTTCCCCTGTCCGGGGTGGATGGACTAAGCGCACTATCATGGTACCCTGGCCGGAATCTTACAGGTGACAATGAAAAATCGTCACCACCCCTTAGCTTGCGACGAGCCCTTCCTCGTTTTGAAGTTTCCTCTCTAACCATCCCTACCATGCCTTCTACTGCGTCACTGAAACCCACATCATGTGGAAGTAGTCCTCTTCTGGTGGGGGATGGAGATCGAGATCGCATACCAAGGCGTTGGTTGTAACCTCGTGGATGTAGACGGGTTGTGTCTGTACCATTAGGAGTTAATTTCGCGTTTCAATGTCTAAAACACACACACATAGGTAACAATTTTTTACCTCTGCTCAGCATAGCTTCGTCTTCCTCTCTAAAATCCACATCTTGTTCAGACTCACGATCAAAATTAAAACGATTTGATCTGTTGGAGTTTTTCCTCTCCAGCAAAGAAGGGCTTGGAGAGCCTTCTGTGACCATGTCATGGAGTTCGATCACCTAATGATATAAATAATTTCGGATCATAATTAAATCAAACGACTTTGATAAACTCTAATTGCTTAATTTCCTCTATTCACATTCTACATTTACGACTAGGTTCGGCTATGTAATACACGTTTTTATTACCATGCATTGCACGAGTATTTTTTCATTCTCTCTCTCTCTCTCTCTCTCTACTAATAAACAACACCTTTAAATGTGCAAAGAAAGCCTTTGCTTTCACTACATTACGTATGATTTACACTCGTTCAAATACATTTGTTTAAGAGTACAATAACATTAAGAAAACAATGGTGCCATGCCGTGTTTGTGCAGATGTGAAGATAAATGAATTCCGCTTTCACTCATTTCTGGTAGTGACGGACGTATACGGTGCAGTTCTTACAATAAACTATTCTGTTGGCTATGTTTTTTAATTAAAGTAGTGCAGTTCTAAATATCTAAGGTTTTCCAAAGAGTGACCCATATAAACTATGCACAGACATTATTGTTTCATCTACATTGAAGTGCTATAGTGAATTACTAGTTTTCTTCTAAACACAAAACATACCATTGTTACAATCTAACTGACGACAAACACGCGTACACATTACGAGAGTACTAATAATTGTAATTCTAAGCTATTAGTTGTATATCACTAGACAAGGCTAAACCAACTCGGTATCACAGACAATTTATATGTTCTCATCTCTCATACATGTCAAAGTACCAGATTTGACCGGAGTAAAAATTCAGATTCTTACTTTGGGAACATTGAAGAAAAAGCTTAAGAGTAAGTTCAGAAAGATATTTTTTTGGCCCCTGAAATGGATGAAAGATTTGACTAAATAATGTACATACATTGACAGCCGATTTTCTTTAAAAAAAAATGAAATAAAACTTGACCAGACATTGTCAAACTCTAGTATCAGTTAGTGCAATAACTCGTTTGTAGCAAGTCTATATTTTTACTATGATATGCTACACACTAGGTGGGCTAGCTATGACCACATCAATCTGGGGAAATTTTAGCGAACCCCGTTTTTCTGCGTTTGCTGCCAACTTGGTCGCCTGCCTCTAAGACTGGATCGTTTTTTCTTGCTACGTTTTCGACCCCCACGAATACTTCCTTCTTTCTCCAAAAAGTCTTTCATCCCCTCCTCTGTCACTTCTTCTTCCTTTTCATTATGTCCTTTGTTTGCCATCCCCATCAAGCAGGCGAGTAAACCAGCACCAGACGAGTTCTAATTATTTTAATTGTGCATATGAGTTTAAAACACTCGTCTCAAACTCGACTAAATGGAATTACGGTTAGCCATAAATGTTGGCCCATTTCTGGTTTTTAATCCATTGCGAAACATTAATCAAACTTAAACTCCAATCACACCGTTGAAAAAAATTATGATAGTATTTACATCTTTTTTGTTTTTTGCCAAACATCGAAAAAATTAGGTCATTTCACGAACTTAAATTAGTAGATGAACACACTTACCGGAATGCCTGAAGACTTTATTTTGCCAAACTTTGTTGACTTCCAATTCTCAGTTATCAATAACCCTGCATAAATTTTTCCAACCGTCATTCTCGAAGCAGATTGAACATTAGCAGGTGGAAGTGGTATTAGAAAATCCAAATTTTTCTTGCTCTGAATAGGCCAAATTCTTTGAATTGTGATTCTGAGCTCACGATCTGCTCCGTCCATTTCTTCAGCAGGTCTCATCTGTATGAATCCGGCAAATATTCATAATTATATATCAATGTAATAATTGTACCATCTGAGTCAAATGATGCAAAGTGCATATTTGTACCTTGATGTTGAGATTTTCACGGATGAGTGCAAACAGAGTCGTTGTAAAGTTCACCTGGCATTGTTCATCTAACGGCATGTTCATCCGAATTAATTTTTTGTACGCAAGGCCTAAAACCATTAAAAATCAAATTAAAGTTCTGGCATCAATTTAGTGCGCTTACTAAGTAACTATTGAAAATATAAGTCTTACGATATGGACATTTGTTCCCAAACCCCAAGGGAGGGTCCATATTTCGTAGCATGTCGTACATTTCCGTGAAATGAATTCGACCTCTGCAAATAATATGCTAGTATTTTATTAATGCTTCTAACAAACCCTTTGTGTCTTTAACGTTTATATTTTCTAAACTTACGTGGCTGATGGATCATATTCTGCAAGCAGAGGCAAAAAAATGAACTTTATCATAATGTTGATACACGTTACATAATTAGGTTTAGAAATGCTTACGAAGCATGCTTCAACAAAAAGGAGATCGCTTTCATGAAAAAACGCTTTAACTTACCTGCCCAAATTCGGATAAACTCGTCCAAATGATGAGCCCCGAGGATAGAAGAATCTCTTGTCAGGTAGTCAAAGTTGTCCATAATGACAGCTAATTCGTGTAAAAATCCATTTAGTGACAAGGTATTGAGATTAACATGTCACTATTTGACTTTTCTTTGAACTTACCAACGAAAAGATTCAACATCTGAAAAAGATTAATGTCAGGCTCATTAATTTGATCAATAAAGATAAATGAAACAAGTAACTTAAATAATGTTGCTTACCAAGAATGAACAAAAAAAGATGAAAGATACAAAATAAAGGTATGCTATATTTGAGCCACATTCTGCTCCGGATTTGTTCGATAATTCATCACAAGGTTGTCCTTTTATGCAAGAGAGCATTATACTCGGCCAACTTTCACCCGTTGCGCACCTAATTCATTATATTTGTTTCCTTATTTAAGGTGATAATTCAAAATTTAAAAGTCAATGAAATTAATCAAAAAAAACCATGCAAGCATCAAAAAACGTGGTAGACGTTGTAAATTCATAAGTCGGCAATAATTTCACAGGTAGACAATTCGTCACTGACGAAAAAGATTAGAGATTTGGGAATCTAAGCAGTTAAAAGCCGTTCGAAAGCTTTAGCAGTGCTGATGGTAAATATTGAAACATGATGATCATAATGTGCAGATTTAACGGAAATAAGGTTGCATGATCAATAGCTTTGCGCCTTAATAAAGTTGCTTTAGTTGAAGTCAACTGGTAGGAATGCAATTTCTATTATTTAAGTATAAGAAAGGATATGCCAGAGCCGGCTTAAACCGGTGTATTTTGACGTGTTTAGGAGGGTGAAAGTATGAAAACGGCTACTCTCTAATACATAATTAAGACATTTGTAAAAATGACTAAAAAATAATGAATAATAAATATTGTGTGATGGACAATAAAATACTTTCAATTAAAAAAAGACGGTGAGAATAAGATAAACCAAATCGGAGTGGCCAGCTGTACACCATTTAATTAACTTTGGAAATAAATAATCAGCAGAGCAATTAATCCAAAAGTTGGAAAAATTAAATATGCGAATAAATATAAAAATTAAAAATTGCATTTAATAACTAATTGGGTGAGTGGAAAAAAATTGGAGAAACGGCGAAATTAACTTGTACTGATCTTGAATGAACTATAATACTGACCGAAACAGCAACATGATGGCCTTGTAGAAAATTTCGAAAGTTGTTATGTCGGGTAATAGATGATTCTGGATTCAATTGAATGTTACCAAAAACCTAAGGAAAGCATTGAGAACAATAACGACTGCATTAGTTTTACAGATAAATAAGCCTTCAAACGTAGTGAAAGGAAGAGGATTTAATTCTTAGATGTCATCCACAAATAGCACGGCTTAACATATATGTAAATCACCCTTTTCGGTTGTTCAAAATTTGAAGCCAGATTTTTAAACAATTGGATTTTTATGTCACATCTACGTCTATAGTATTCTTCATTAAGTGCAATTCCCAACCTAATTCAATGTCTAGTCTTTATAGAATGAGTTAATAATAATGCGATTATGGTAAAATTATCATCTGGAATGCGAAAAATCGGAAAACTAATCTGACCATGATTTCAGTACTATCTGCATTCGTATGGAATGTGATTCCACCGTACATTCATCAGTCCGATCCTCTGACCTCAACATAATAATGTGATATTAAAAATACAGATGCATTATCTCGGGTTGTTTCTTTTTATGAATTGTGCCAAATTGGCTGAACTAACTAGCACAATAACGAAAAGCGGTGAGCGAGATCCTACTTTAGTTTCTTTGCAGGTTCGTAATCTCATAGCATCAATCTCGCAAAGTTAAGACACTTCAGTTTCACTTTCAGTTCAGAAAGATATACATACAATCAAACCACCGCACACCATGCCATGTGGCATACTAATAATGAGATGTCTAATTACTAAAAGAGAAATTTCATAAAAAACCCAGAAGAGAAATCTATCCGCTAAGTGGATGTTTATGTAATTAATATCCGTAATCAAATTCAGGACTAAAACTACCGAAATTACCAAACTACAATTTTAGCTAAAGTCACTAATAACCGACCAATTATTTAAATACGTCATCTAACAACACAACTGTTAAGTTAAAAGACTAGATACATTAAACTATTTGAACTAATAACTAATGTAACAACTAATTCAGCTATAGCCAACGCCAACGCCAACATGTACGAATATTAAAGAGTTACTACAGAGCCTGGGTGGGTAAATACATACTTTTAAGATAACTAGATACGAATACTGATCTACAGTATAAAAAAAACTAAACTGTCAGCACTACTGACAGTCTAATCATTATTGAATTAAGGCTTAAAAAATCACCGAAACAAGAGTAGGAGTGCTGCAAAGAACGACTGAAAGTTGTTATGTCGATTAATTGACTGATCCGGGAGAAGATATATGTTGCCAAAGACCTGAGAAATTTGTAAATTGGTGATTCTATTAAATTCCATTGGCATGTACGAAAACCTAGTTATTTTGCGAAGAGGATTATTCATTGTTATACCGCTTAACTGTAGCTATACACGTGCTAGTTGTATTTTGGATTTTTAATGTTCCCAATTTACGTAATTTTGAAAAGCTAATTTTTTTCACAAAAACGGCAATTTCCTCAGGTATACATAGCATTTTGTATGTAGGTATTTTCTGCACGCTTGCTGACCATGGATTTCTATAAGTATTGATATGTAATAACTTTATATAGGCTCACCTGCATCCCAATAATTGCATAAATAAAAAAGAGCATTGCAATTAATAAACAGACGTAGGGCAATGCTTTGAATGACTGGACAAATGTCCAGAGTAGGATCCGAATAGTGTATCCTTGTCGCAACAGCTTGATCAGCCGAGCAGCTCGAAATAGCCTCAAAAATGCCAAGTTGATAAAGTCAACCTGGAAAGAATAACATTATCGTTACATAGTCAGACGTTAATTCCGTTTCAGTGAAACTTTTTTATGCCAATCTTCACTTTTTCCAAAAACTCAAAAATTCCAAATACTTACTGAAAATTCTACAGCTACTGCGTCGATGATACTTCCAATCACGGTAATGAAGTCAAAGATATTCCAAGGATCTTTGAAGAAGTTCTATAAAATGACACGAGTTACACATAATAGCAAGAATCATTAGCGTTATCATGCTTTTAGATAATAAAACACTAAATAAAAATTGAGGGGCGAAATTTGTACAATTTCTAGAAAGTATTGAGCGTTCTCGCTGACTCCTTCACCAAAATTATCCATCCGAAAAGTATACATGACACTCTTAAGGGAATGGGAAACTGCGCACCAGGATTTTGAGAAAGGCAATTAAGATAGGAAGGCTGAGGATAATTAAAGTAGGTGAGGAAAGTAGAATGTTATTTTTGGATATGGTGAAACGGGATAAAGATAATGTGAGGAACAAGATGAAGGTGATGCAAATCTAAAGGCTTATGTAATTCAATAGTAAATACATGAGACCAGTGGTATAGATACGACAAAGGCGACAAAATACAGACAATGAGAATACATTTGGAATAATGATAATAATATGTAATTGTAGAGATAATATAATAGCAGGCATGTACGACAGTTAAAGTCAACTTGTGAAGGTTGTTACCTTAATTCCATATGAGATGATCTTTAGTGTACACTCGACCGAAAAGAGGAATGTAAGGGAATAATTGATGTGGGACAGCCAGTCCTCGTAATCCGTAGGAGCACGGTGATACTAGACACAAATTTGGAGAGGAAACTAAAGTCACAAGCTTTTCTACTTAAGCTTACTTTTTCTGTCACTTTCACGTTGTTACATCGTCATCAATCAATTACGTCTACGGTACGGAGATTCATTTTACTGACTAAAATCATCCCAAAGTCTCTTGCCAAACTGGAATTTTTCTCATATACAATAAGGATTTAAGCATATGGCTTGTGTTGCTTTTCTGAAAATACGCAGTTGTAAAGCCAAAGGTCCCACATTCATACAAATGTATTTCTTATTGACACTATCTGTCAAGAGACGATCAAATTCAATCTGATGCTGATAATTAAAATGTGTAACAGACTAACATTTTCTTGTATTTTCTAAACAGACCATTTTGTAAATGTTACATTTACTCATTCTTTTTTTTTACTTTTTACGTCGTCATTCAACCAGTTCCAACGTGCGTTAAAGTGCAGACAGTGAATGCTGAAGTGCAATGACATTCTCAAGCGTATTACACTAAATGCTACTCCATCGGGAACTACTGACCAATACTTGTACTTCTACTACAACAATCCAAGAAAGCCAGTCAGTTGCATGCGTTATTATACAGATTTAGTAATTATGCCTACAAAATTACTACATGACTATATAATGACTAACTTCCGAGAGCTCGGCATACCTCGTAACAGGCTACCAGGTGTCCAGTTATGACATCAACAAGAAGAAGTTGATGTCCATAGGAAGCTAAAATTGTACCGGACCGAAGCGAAAGTTTAAAGTTGTTAAAGAACAGAAAAGTGAAAGTAGAGAAAGCACATAACTCCCAGATTTTGGGCGGAGGGTTTAATTAGCATGATTTGTAAAACTTTTACATGTGAAATTAATGGTTTCACACACGGTCTATAGTAGCACCAAGAAGCCATAGACAAAAAGATGAGACAAAGAGGAAAAAAGGGCAGCAAACATAATATTTCATCTACTATTCACGACGAAAAAATAATTTTTAATTATAGAAACAAGTCTAAACATTGACTTTACTACTGGGAGAAAGCATTTTGAGGAGCGACTGGAGCAATTATTAGGAGCATTAATACGGGATAAAAATTGTGACTAATTTTGAATGGCTGGTGGAGTCAGGAGAGTCTTGCCTCACTTCATCGTTCATGTTTTGCAATACGATCAACCAGTATTGGTTAGGCATTATACAAAGAACTGCTGTTATGAATAATAACTATTTCAAAATGTTAAAATAAGTCAACTGGGAAAAATTTGTGAATTTTCACATTGTTTAACGACTGCATAAGATTGTCAGCAGGGGTTAATGAATTAATGATAAATAGTAACTTGGTATCTACATTTCAAATACGTTATAGAATAATAATCTAGAAACTTATGTACAAAGTGGTTTGCATTTTGGCTTAGTGGAGTTTAATAACAAAAGAAGCACATACTGACTCAATGAATGAGTTAAGGAAAGAGAGAGGGAAGAAAAGAAACAAAGACTAAAGAATCCCAAGAGAATCATTAAGGAATTCTTTGGAGGAGGAAGGGTTCAATTTTCTGTACCTTAATTCCGTATGAGACGAGTTTGAGAAGGCACTCGATCAAGAAGAGGCAGGTGAAAACCGTATTCATATAATGCAGAGTACTCGAATAGTTTTCGGATTGTCGGTAGTACTGTCATAATCACATCAAACACCTCATTTCATCAGATTCCAAAATGACCAATGATTCCGACCGACCATGTCCCTTATCATTACCGATTTGTTATTTCATTCACTCACACAACCATCTACCTAACGACAGTTTCAAACACACCGACACACACCCACTCATATTTTAGTAGTTATTCAGTGAAAGTCATGCACGCTAAGCTACACAGGATTGAGAGAACAAGCACGCTCTCGGTGTACGCCAGTGGTCATTCCAATATTTATGCGTGAATATAGCTCATTTTCATCCTCAATATAAATTGATACACAGTGTACACATGCAAATAAAAATGAAAACTGTCGAATATACTGCATGCAATGATGATAAGTTGAGTTGTTATTTCAGATCCTGGGGGCAAAGTGCATTGTGAGTGGGTGAGTGTAAAGCTGTTGGAACATTTTATTATCATGCAAACTCTTTGACAATTGATAATAAACGCGTAGACATAATTCAGATTTTTATTATAGTTGTACTGTTTAATGCACGGATGGTTTTGAAAAATATAGATCCTACTCATAAGACAAATGATAAGACAAATGTAGCAATTGTCATGCAGTACTGTTGTTGAGAAAACCAACAACAATTTCCTTTCATTCATTGTCGGAAATATTATTTTGACATGCAACTGAAGAATTTGCTGGTTTGAGCAACAATTTCACCAATCCAACGATCATGAAAGCTATAAAAATCAGTCCATCCGAGAAACATAAATTTTGTGCACATGCACCTTATCGTAGATTCAGGCAAATTCCTAGTTTCTCAATTTCCCTAATTATATAATATCTGTGAATTGTAAATTCAACAGAAAGGGTTCCTCAGACTCGTAGATTTGAATGGTAATATTGTTATGTTTCCTCCAGTATGGTGTGTCATGTCATGATTTTTGCTTGCGTTCAATTAATCTAGCTAGTTTCCTAAAAATCCGGCGACACTTACCTTCATCATAAGGAGTAGTGTGTTGAGAACAATGAGCAGCATAATAAAATATTCGAAGGGAGTAGATGCTGTAACAATACATTTTGCATTTATTTATTTTGTGACGCTGTGTTAAAATGCATAATATACGAACTTTAAGTTATAATGCAATTTATGGCAAGAAATGCCAAATTGGACTTACCCACCATCCGCCATATTTTGTATTTCAGAGACTCTCTGTTTTTCGGCATATACCTTTCAAGAGGACGTGCTGAGATTGCAAAGTCAATACATGATTTCTGCAAAACGTTTAGGCTTAATTAGGTTTAAATCCGAAATCACGAGTGGTTAATAATCATAAATTATTTACCTGATTTTTGTCAATATCTCCATCTTGAAGTTCTGCTTCTCCTTGCTCTTGAAACGTGATAATAATCAAAGCAACAAAAATGTTGACAAAGAAGAATGGAAATACAATGAAGTATACGATATAAAATAAGGACATTTCAATTCTAAAGTTTGGCTGTGGTCCCTGATTTTCCCAGGTTGCAGCCATTGAATTTTGGAGAACTCTGCAAAATAGATAATTCATTCATGACCGGAGAATTTCTACACCTTTTAAGATTTGTCGATCAAAGTGAAAGTAAAGTAAAAGTAATTCACTTACGTTGGCCAACCCTCTCCAGTTTGTACTGCGAATAGAGTTAACATTGCAAAGACAACGTTGTCGTAATGAAAGTCTTGGATGTTCCATGTTCTATGATTTGTAAAACAATTTATTAGGACTTGTTGGATTTATGTGTGTAATTCAGCGATGCGGCGAAGGACCCAACCCAATCAGAGTTTGGTCGGTCTCAATTCATTACTAATCTGGCACATATTAACAACTTATAAAATATTTCAATTCATTTTTAACCTTGGAACGAGGGAGGGTGGACCATTCCCTCGAATCTTGAAAAATTCACCGTGGCACTCCGGCTCAGTTAATCGACTCTCATCAGTACAATATTGAAATCGACCATTGAAAAGTTGAACAGCAATTACGGCAAAAATGAACTGTGAGGAGAAAGCACATTTAAATATTAAAATTCTTAAACCTAAATGAATGCAACTGAGTTTAAAAAGAAGAGTACACACTTGGAACAAAATGTAGACGATGAGAATATTAAATACGTTCTTGAGCGAATTAACAACACAATCAAACACGGCCTTGAGCTGAGGAACATAAATTTATTAGTTAGCCACAAATCCATACATTTTACGGCTGGAATTGAAAAGGTAGCAGCGCTTCCTTACCTTTGGAACACGCTTAATTGTTTTCAGAGGTCTTAGAACACGAAGCACTCGAAGAGACTTAAAACAAAAAAATAAACCGCATAAATTATTTTACTCAATCTCTTTATTGATAAGCAGTAAATCATACCTTGATGGTATTCAACTTCGCACTGAGTTCGCTTACTCCTCCTCCTCCCTCTTCAGCCCCACTTCTACATTTTTTAATTATTTTTTAAAAAATAATCCAACAAGAATTTAGAATTGGAGAAGCAATTATTCATTTGCAATTATTAATAATTAAGCAAGCAAAAATTCATAAAACTTGAAACGCACACGATAATTGTATAAAATTAACTACCAAATTTAACAAAGCCAGTCGATTTACTTAACGCATGCATCTTATGCACGACATAGCAATAAGCACAGAATTGATTAATTGCAGGTTATTATAATCAACACAGAGCAAAACACTGAGGAGAAAGTTAACTAGTATTCAGAACAACTCACAGATTACTGAAGAAGAATGCAATTAATGCACAAATAACCACAATAGCGTCTAGAATATTCCAAAGGTCACGGAAGTAACTTCCCGGATGGAGCAAAATTCCGAGATCAACCACCTTCATGAGAGTAATGCAATTTAAGTAAAATAAAAAAAATAAAAAAAAATGAAATAAGTATGATCCTGGGTGAAATAGTACGCCAAGATCCACCACCTACGGTATCCGAAATGTGTCACTCATTGCAGGTGTGTCGGAAACAACCCTTCACGGTGCATTATTCCGTATTACCAACCCAAAGCCTTATTAAATTACCCTAAATGTAGATGTCAAGCATTCAACACAATCCTCAAGGTAAAAAGTCATATTATAAGTACGCTAAAATCTAACTAGTTTACCCTAATTGATTGAGACTCAATATTTAAGGTGACTATTAAATCCCCTAAAATGAACAATGGGGAAACGACTCTACCTAAAATAGCAAGTACCACAGTTTAAACGCACAAGATTTTATCCACAAGCGTCACTAATAATTCTGTAAGTAGGAGAAAGTTAAAAATGTACTACTCAACTATTAGTTTTTTGCATTTGATTTACCTCCGAAATGAGAAGAAATATTTATAGATCTACAATTATAAACTTATTTAGGGTTCTAGAAACATTACTAAAAAATTCTAGTGCCACAACACGAGTTTGTTACTAAACTAACTTACTAATAACATGGGTTTGGAGTAAATTCTGTACGTCCATCCTCAAACACTACAACTTCGAATCAGCTACTCAAACATGGGTAATTATGCAGAACGCCAAACTTTAAAATTTAAAATTCCAAGCTCTATTTGTAACTCCTTTGAATACTTGTCGAAGAACAAGATTACTTATATAACAATCCAAATATGTGCATAGCCAGCTCATACTTAAAATGACCAGTAAATACAATTCCAAATTCTATTAACTGCTTATTATAAATACTTATTACTGCAGTTTTAAAGAATCGCAAAATGCCGACTGCAAAGAGCTGAATGCATAATTTGTGAAATGCAACTGATTATTTTTGTATTTACGTCATCTCAAAGGTGAATGAAGTTATTGCACAACCCACCACCACTGAATCCATGAAATTCCAAAAATCTCGTAAATATGCGCCTGGATGGAACAGTATTCCCATGTCCACAACCTTTCAATCATACACCGCCACAAATTCATTCAATTTCTCCTTCGCACAGAATTGGATAACATTTTTTATCCCATCCAAGAATTATTATTGAATTATAATATTTTAATTGTTTTGTGAATGACACCAATCTAGGCTTCAAAATCTTTTGTCTCTGGAAGGAATACTCACCTTCAACAACATTTCAACCGTGAATACTCCAGTGAAAGCATAATCCAAATAATTCAAAAATTTGTTTCGGTCCGAGTCTTCCACGACGGGGTCTTCCGCTGCGAGAGCTATACTGCTCAGACTTATCACAAGCATGATGAAAAGATCAAAGTATCGCAAATTGACCACCCAATGTGCGGCACGACGAATTCTGCAACAAATAACAAAATGCAAATTTATTGCGTCTTGTTTAATTCCCAAGTGATTATGTACAAATGCGAAACATTTTTATGCATACGGATTTGTTGGAGAAAGTATGAACATGGAAGAATAAGGAAGCATTGGCTTTGGTCCAGTGGGTTCTTCGTCATCACCAGCATCTTCACGAACTTCTTCTTTTAAAATCCCAGCTTGTTTCTGGACGAAATCAATTATGTATATGCAAATTACAATCATTTTGTAAGTTTTGCTAAGTCTCACCTCCTCCAGTTCGTGTTGCTCTTCTTCAGCAGCCGTGAGTTCTTGTGCGTTTGCCAAGTTATCAACGGCGATGGCTAAACGGAGGATACAATATTAAGATTTATAATTAAGTTTGCCCTAGACATCGACGCCGCCTATTACAGTTATTGTATGAATTGCATATAGCTGTGGTGGCTTACCCAAGAACACATTCAGTAGAGTATAATTACCAAACAGCATGAGGATTATAAAGTAAAGGCTGTACACCATTCCCGTGCGGTAGCCTCCTTGAGATTGAATCCCTTTATAATACATTTTGATGTATTAGTAGTTCACCGGAGATGTACAATTATTGTTGAAAAAATTTACTTTTATTGCTAAGTATATTGTTTTTACCTTGATACATTACCTCATTCCAGTCTGTAGAAGGGAGTACAGCAATGATTAGGTATATTTAGTGTTTATAAGAGTGGGGTAAAAAGATTACTTACCCTCTCCGGTCAGAATTTGGAAGACAGTGAGAAGTGCGATAGGAAAAGAGTCGAAATTGGTCGGAGGGGTTCCTGAAATGAGCGGAATTTTGCATTGGTTGAAGTTCTTGATTAATTCATTCAATAATTTGATGCAAGTACTAGTATTCAGATTACCGTCTGGATTATTGAACGCTCCACCAAAAAGTTGCATGCCCAACAATGCAAATATCAAAATGAACAAGAAGAGGAGGAACAACAAAGAAATGATGGACCGCATAGAGCTCAGTAGTGAAATGACAAGATTTCTTAAGGACGACCAGTATTTTGTAACTTTGAATGTGAAACAAAATAATTGGTATTAAAGTTAGAAAAATATTAATAATTTCAATAATAACATTATCGAACACCTTTGAATATTCTAAGGAGTCGTAGTGCTCGTAAAACGGAGAGACCGAATGACGAATGTGGGTTGAAGTAGGACCAGAGAACTTCAAAAATGGACCCCGTAATGACCTATTGGTAAGAGTTTCTCAATTGCAATGCTCACACAAATTAAACATTAATTTAATACTTTACTTTACTTACAACAGTATCAAAACGGTTGAACGAGGATTCAAAGTAAATTCGTGCACCCAGAGCTGCAAGAAGAAAAACCAGTATTAGCCGAGGAAAGAGTTCGTGAAAATTAATAATCGTGAAGAGTCTAAATGACTTACCATATATCTTGATTAACATTTCGAAGATAAAAAGGCCTAAAAATCCATACTCAGCGTAATCTAAGATCATGGTAAAACCAAAACCAATGTCAAAAGTTAGGATACTGAAGAGATTTGTCCAATTGATGGCTTTCACTTACAGTTGAATTTCGAAAGCCAGAGTGGCTGATTGTAATGTTCTACGGCTACGCAGGCAGTGTTTAGGAAAACAAGAATGATAACTGTCCAATAGAACCATTGTTGCTTGACCGTGTGTCGAATCCAAAATCTAAATCTCTTCTCAGCTCTCCAAAACCTTCGACAAGCTCCTTGATTCCGAACCTTGGACTTTAGGTAGGCTGCTCGAGGAAATCCTAGAATACCAGTTACACACTAAAATCTTTATCAACACCAAAAATGGTAGTTCTTCTATTTGCTACACTACGGATAACACTACGCATTAATTTAGAATTATAGTAACTTTCTCCGCAATATTAGTCCAACCAACGTTATTAGTTTAGTTTTATGCTACTCAGCGACTGCATCCTTTTTGCAAAATTATATCAATAAGTTATTAGTAGATCACCAGGCGTAATAAAAAGCTTATTACCAACATTACGATTCTGACGCACGAAACGATTACCAACAAACTACATAGTGCAAGTGCTAAGAAAGTAGTTAATTATCAAAGGAAACTTTAAGATTGCTAGTTGCACTGTATCTAGTGGAGCGGTGTTATCTTATTATTTTACTGTAAATTAGAAATTAAAAATTGTGGCCGAACTATCTTCTGGTGAAAATTGAGTGCTGGGCGCATTTCATGGACATAATTCTGCTCTGTTCCATTTTAAAAATTTTCCACATTAACTGAAAATTACTAATAAGCAAATATTTTATCACGAAACGAATTACTCAACGAATCCAAACAACTTACACGTGTGCTAATCAGCCTACAAGACAGAGACACCACTAAAATTATATAAATGGCCATTCTACTAAAAAAAACTTAAGTGAGTGAAAGTGGTGAGGAGAAAGTTAATACCTTTCCATTTATAACTAATCATCTACATAAACTGATCGATACATCACAACACGAGATACTCTAATAACTAAATAGGTTTACTTTTTGTTTCAGGGAAGAGTTCAGGAATTTGAGGTGAGAGAAAGTGAATTAATGCCTAAGACTCAATCAAAGCCCCCAATCAAATAACGAGCGAACCAAGGAAGAAAAAGGAAAATGTGCCTCTCCCTGGAGGAACGGTAATCACCTTTGGATTTCTTCTTGAGTGGAACTGCAGTGCAAGGAATTATTGGGAAACATTAATCACATTGTTTTAATTAAACTACCATACCATCAACTCAAAATAAAATTATCATTCATTATGGCTCTCATAAAATTATATTCCGGGTTATGCTCCAAGTTATAAATTATTCCAACTAAGTATTTGTTGACCTTCCAATCACTTTCTCATTATAATATGACCTTTGAATTATGTATATCTAGTTTAACAATTATTATTTTTAAGTCCTTATTATAAAAGTACAACGGTATGAAGATGCATAAATCCCTTCTGTTTTTCTCCATTATGACACAGATAAGTTGTTAATATATCAAAGGAATTGGCTCACCATCGTCGACTTCTTCCGTTTCATCCTCTTCCTCGGTATCCGTACTTCTGCTCTTTCCAAGCGCTTTTAATTTCTTGCGTTTTGCTGCCGCACGTCTTTAAACCAATAACAATTAATTCATGGAGTTACAGTTCGGTGTTTTTGCAAAATAGTTTAAAAATGTTTAATTCGTTCGTCCAATACACTCAAATGTGAAATAGTGAAGAACGCGAACATAGAAAAAAGAATATATAATAAATTGGACTTAAATACCTCCGCGCTTCCATAATTCGCATTTTTTCTTCTTCCGAAGTACGTTCTTCTGCAAGGATCACCTCCTCCGCTTTACAAATAAGAATAAAATTGTATTGGTGAGAAATTGTTATAATAGTGAATGATGAAAAATGATGGAAGATAAAATACGACACAATGATTATAAGCATCTACCTTTACAAATCCATTCGACATAACCATTCAACTCCCGTTCTAGCTGTTGTTGACGTCGGAGCTTCAGAAATGCTTGGTGAAAAATAAATAAATATATGTTAACTCATTCAAACGCCGTGTTACGTACATTGACGTCTCCTTACCTTGGCGATTCTCCACTCGCTCCCTTTCTTTGGCAAATTCACTAGAGGCGGAAATAAAAAAAATAGTTTCAACAGATAATTTCCGATAGATTACGTTCCGCATAATTCTCTTATATCTAATTGCATTGGGATGTAAAGGTTTTTTGACGCGCTTTCCAAACCCGCATTATTAAATATTGTTGCTTTAAACATATAATTTCCTGCTGGAATTGGAAGAAATGGCATCAGAATCAAATTGGTTAATCAAACTTAGATGACTGCAAGATAACTGTACAAATGTTCTAGCTCTGCTAGGTTCTAAAAGTGCATTCACATTGGATCAGTCGGAATGGGTTTTATATCGCTTCATTTTAAGTTGGGTGCATGAGTTGGGTTAAGGTAGTTGTAGGGTAAAAAGGTTTTTTGTCTTGTACCCGGAGTGAGTAAAAATTAAAAAGTAAACACTGCCCTTACCCGGAGAGAACACCGAGAACGAGATTGAGCATGAAGAACGATCCGAGCACAATGAGAGGCTAAGTAAAAAATCAGTTATTAAAGTTCAATGATATTTTTTACATGTAAATTTGCAGTTATTTTTTTACACTTAAGTGGAAAAGGTGATAGAGTCTCTTGGAACTAATGTTTCCTTTACAATAAATGGTATAACCCTTACCACAAAGTAAATCCAGTTAAACGTGCTGCCCAGTGCATCATTTGTCTGAAAAGAAAACATTGTTTATTTCATCTACGTCAAGTTTGTAAAACATTCGTTCTACTTTTAATCCAAATCAGTTTCTGGTTCTGCTGTAGTAATACTAATGTTAGACAATGACAGCTTTCACG
This sequence comes from Folsomia manolachei, assembly GCA_036491905.1. Classification (NCBI taxonomy): domain Eukaryota; kingdom Metazoa; phylum Arthropoda; class Collembola; order Entomobryomorpha; family Isotomidae; genus Folsomia; species Folsomia manolachei. The sequence goes on along the minus strand of JAAXNX010000657.1, from coordinate 3,167 downwards.
CAATCCATTGAGAGAATGGGATGGGATATGGGAACATGTTTACACGGACTACAATCCAATGCGCTTTGATATATTAGTAATGCTTACCCAATAGAGGATGGATGTCCATCCCTCCATAGTCTAGGAAAAGAGAAAGTAGAATAAGTTGAGAAATTCAGTGAACCTGCGAATCGAATATGACTTACGATACACTGGAACACAGTTAACATTGCGAAACCAATGTTATCGAAAGAAGTAATCCCAAAATTAGGGCCTATCCATTTATCCTGACACATTGACACGTTCGCATTACAAGTGTACGAGCCCGGCGGGGCTGGTTCGGCGGACTCAACTATCTTTGGGTTATCAGAATTGCAAGGCGTGGGATAGTCGCCTTCCTTCACTATTTCATCTATTTCAAGAAAAAATACATTAAATCCAATGATGAGTGGATTCCACGTCAGTTTGTCTCATTTATTAATTCTCTCAACAATTAGCGTCCAATCTAGACTGACTGTTTTATATAATCAACAGCCAGGCCACCACAGAGGGTACATGTTCTCAATTATGACTGTACGTACATGGACAACCTGTTGAGGATAAGAGACGTTGATTTAGTATTGCTTACCTAAATCTTCAAGGCTGTAACAGGTGCGATGCAATGCTCCACAATAAAACTCCAAACCGATAATGGCTGAGAAATAAATCCAAAATTTCTTAGTTAGTTAGTTTTTAGGTTCTATGAATGTTCTGCGTGTTAACGTAGATTCCTATGTTCAGAAAGTGTTTAGAATGTTAACTGGGCGCCCCTTCTTAAAGTAGCTCATACTGGTAGTTTGTGTTTGAATGATCGTTGTTTTGTTAACTTAATTCTTTCGTAAATCTCATTTGTCTCTTACCGAAAATAACGATAGCGAATAGAACCAATAGCCCAATTTGTAGCAGTGGTGCCATCGCTTTGATAATAGACTTTAATACAACCTGCAAACCTATTGTACACAAAAATAACGAATTAGAAATTGGCCTCACACAACTGCCTAGCTCACACAAATTTAATATTAAAAAGGCGTTTATCACATTCATGCATAGACTTTGTTATTTAATTGTATCATCATGTATTATCATGCATTATATGAATTGGTCCACACAAATACTTGGTTCGCTTAAACAAAGGCCGTATAAAATAAAGATCATTGAACGGAGGATGGCTGGAAATGGGATAAAGGGCTTGATGTGAATGGGGTTGATTGAATGAGTGTCTCAGGAATACTAAAAGACTTTACGCTAATTGGAGAAAGATGTCTGTCTACAAGTGACGATGATACTAATTGAGTGCAGACTACAACACCTACATATGTACATCCATGCTATAATAACTAGTAATTTCTACTTTCTATTAAGAGAAACTATCTAAAAAAGAATTGGATAAGGGCTGTACTCGGAATTCCAGACACGAGTTTAAGAGGTCGGAGCACTCGGATTGCTCGAAGTGTGCGGAGATCAACTCCGACATCACCTTGTGCGAAGACCGTGACGAACCTGTAGGATGGAGGAAAATAAAGTACATCTAGTTACTAATGTATCGTCTCAACTCTAACGACAACTATTTACGATTTAACTCTGTACTAAAGTAACTCAGTAAGTTCTTTAATGTCAGTGAAATTTTGACCGTAGTTGTACAAGTAGGTCAATGTATTAGCATAGCGGGCTTAATTTTGGAGCTTCACTTGGAATTATAAACACTTCTTGTCGTTCCGTAGCATCCTAATTGTTTATCATCACCAAGAAAGCGACGCTTAGGAAAGTGGGGTTCGTGCATGATCACGAATCACATTACTTTACACGAACCCTGATCATGGGTGTCGGGAGACATTAGCATAAAAAGAGAAAACATCAGACTCAGTTTGAAATATTGTTGAGTGCTCATCGCAAGCATGGTGGTGAAAGCAGGAGAAGGATGATGAAGATGAAATGATGCTGGGCACTCGTCTGACGCATTAAATTGCTTTCCGTGTGTAATTTTCCAAAAAAATGGTTTCAAAACCATTTTTGTGTATGGAATCAGGATGAACTGTTTTTCGGCTTCTTGTGATGATATCTGATTGAAGAATTTCTCGAGTAGTATGTAGCTCCAACGTTGTAAGTTTCCAACATTTTAATGAACCTGGTACTTAAATGGTAGATCAAATACACTGCGCTAAATACACTAATAAGCCTACTACGATGATAAATCGAAAATTATCTATGCAACTATAAACAATAAATTGTTTAATTGGAGGAGGGCGGATCACCCAAGGAAACCGGAAGTGGAAAAATCTTGGGATAATCCACTATGAAGGAACGAAGATAATAGGAAGGAGAAAGGTTGGGATGAGGATTATTATTAATATTACAGTCATTTATTCTCCATTAATTTGAAATTGTAGTGATAATTCAAATCATTGTCTTCAGAAAATGGTACGATTGTTAATAAGTAATATACTCAACTCATTGCTTGCCTCCCTTTGTGGCATTGTTAAGCGCCGGTTATCGTATACCTACGATAAACTACTTAACTTGCAGGTATCGTTAATTATCAATACAAGCATAGTTTGGTTTAAAGGATTACTAACCGATTTCTTAAAAAATATATAACTTAAAAATTAAGAGACGCTTGATTTCACTCACTAGGCACTCGCGAGACAAGCTTGAGCGGTCTCAAAACACGAAATGAGCGAAGCATCCTTAAATCAACATCCACTGTGGACTCGAAAAAAACAGTCACGGACCTAGTTTCAAGTCATCACAAAAATCATGCAAACATGGCATTACATTTGATTTTACAAATACAAATATAACAACCAATGAATATTAAACAAGTGTGAAGTAAATAGAACATTCAGCAATATATGGACTAAACACTAATCTATTAACTACTTTACTAGTAATACTAAAAGTCTAAAATAGTTTAATTCACAAAAATTTACAAGGGACGACGTTTCTCAGATTAAACCCATTATTTTACCCAACAAAATTTCAGATAACAAGTTTAACTTGACTAAAAAATACAAAAAGCATTAGAAATGTACGTTACTACACGTAGTAAATGGTATTAGGCTTAGTCAGTGGCTCGAAAAGGGATGAAGAGGAATGGAGAAAGTCATCGGATTTGCCATTGACTCAGAGCAAGAAGCCGTCCAAAACCATTC
>JAAXNX010000656.1:0-25092 GCA_036491905.1 Folsomia manolachei | reverse complement strand
TCCCAGCAATTTTCAAAATTTTCGGAAGCAATCCACTGAGAAGATGAAGCACAAACCCCGAAAACTGTATTTTGAAGATTGTGAAATACCAGCCACACAAAAACAGGAATTGTTGAGTGACGCTCGGTCTCAAAGTGAAACTCGCTATATTCCTCCCCCCCAAAACAGTCAAAAGCAAAAATTCAAAAAAGAACAAGAAGAAAAACCGAGAAAAATGATTGATTATCGGGCTGCTCATCACATCCCTCCACCATCCATACATCTAAAGCTTCATGCGCTTCTGGAATTGAAAAATCCCTTTGCCGGTGTTGATTTGATTTCTGAAATTGGAGATTACGACGTGAATTATGATCGAATTCTGCAACAACTTGAATTTTGGAAGAATCTTCCTGAAGAATCGGCAACAATTATCAACACGCTTGTCATCACTGGGATTACCGAGTGTCCTTACGAATATTTTGATTTTCGGGATGAAGGGCCGCTCATTGGAATTTGCAAGAGAAGTGGCAAAACTAGAGGACAGGCCGTCTGGTTTAATCTATATGAAGCACAAATACTGGTGAAATTGTTTATCGACTTGCTGAATACTCAACAATATGTTTTGAGGAACACACAAAATCCACTTCCTGCCGTTCTATCTACAAAAACATTCAATATGAGTGTTAAAGATACCGTTTGCAAATACGAGCCAGTGAATTTTGCTGAGCTGGGAGTTCCAAGGGACTTTGTTCATGTTGGAGATATCCCCGCACCTAAAATTGAGGAAGTGATGGAGATATTAAAGAAGCAACTCAACGCCTTTCCGGGTGGGCAATTCTCTTTCTCTGCTGGATCAGTTGATATTTTGGGAGCCGAGCTGGATGGACGATTTTACTACGCTCTCTTAAAAAAGATTGGAACTGACGCTGGTCAAAGGGTATGGCTAAGTTGCCACGAATTGCAGCATGTGGTGTATGATATAGTGGAAAAAGTTAACCAAGCAGTCGAACATCTGCAATCTTTGGAATAATGGCTGTCCAAAATGTTTTAATTTATTTACTGTCTTGTGCTCTGCTCTCCTCTGCCTTCGTTAACAAAACTACAGTTGATCAGTGTGTCGAATGTGCTGGCTTTAAAGATACAATGTTTGTGAAATATTTGTGGTATGTCACCTCTCCACCAGAATATCGATGTATAAACCGAAAACATCTTTCTGGATTTCGTGGTTTGGTCGTTGACTTTGCTTGTAGCCGTGACTATTGTTTTGAAATTGAACACTCTGACATTCGATTTATTTGGAATAATTTCACCACCTATGACTGTAAAAAACTAGTGGATTGGGAAAAAGTCGACATCTCTCCTCAAACTTATCTACTCTGGGTCCAAGTATTTTTGCTGATTACTATTCTGCTGTCTCTTATTGTTGGTGAGTCAATTCACATCTGCTATTTATAAAATACTGAAAGTAACAGATTAATTGACTTTCCAGTTTTCGGGCTTGGTGTGTGGAAGAAAATGCTCTGTCTTCAAACCATCTTTGATAGAAACCAATAGGAAAGGTAAACGTTGTCATGAGAATCAAAGGGATATCTAATTAACTTTTGTGATTGTGTTTTACAGACTTCTCTTCAAAAACTCGGATCCAGTCGTGATGTAGCCTCCTTACTCTCCTGTTGCTTTTTTGTCATTGTATTTATTTAAGAGATAAAAATAAAAGTTGTACTTGTGTAAAATGTCGTCATCTTTGAAAAAATTATATTTTAATCCTCGATTGAGTGGGAGTTATAGTGGGTTGAGTAATTTTTACAACTCACGGCATCTAAACATTCCTAAAAAACAAGTAGAAAAGGAACTGCTCAAATTGAAAGAATATTACTTATATCGGCCAGCTTTAAAAAAGTTTAAAAAGCGACGTGTAATGGTTTTCTTTCCAAACTGGATGATAACTTGCGATCTCATTTCACTACTGCAATATAAAAAAGAAAATAGGGGATTTAGGTAACTCTTTTTCATCATATTTTACATTCAAAAATTCATCCATTCATATTCTCTTTCTACAGCTACATTCTCCTTTGCATTGATTGTTTTACTAAAAAAATGTATGCAGAGCCGATGAAAGCCAAGGATCAGAATACCACTTTGGTGGCATTTAAAAAAATATTTAAACGGATTCCAAATCCTCCAAAGTACATATTTTCTGACATGGGTGGAGGTAAAAAGCGTTAATTTTTGTAAAAATTTTGATGAAAAATTAAATATTATGGATTACAGAGTTCGACAACAAAAAACTTCAAACTTATTTCAAGTCTCAAAATGTTATTTGGTACACCACCCACGGGAAAAGTTCCATCGCAGAACGTGCAATTTCTACACTAATGTCTAAATTAATCAGGCTTTTTGCTCATAAAAACAGCAATCATTATTTGAAGGATTTACAAAGCATAGTTTCAAGCTATAATAATGCAAAGCATCGATCGACCGGGTTTGCACCCAATTCTATTAATGAAGAAAATCAATTCCTGGTTTTCAGAAATTTATATAAAGAATTGTTAGAAAATGAAAAACCAGACATTAAACCAAAATTCAAGATTGGAGATAAAATACGTTGGAGCTTGGTGAAAGCTGCATTTGAAAAGGGGTAAGATTCATTCATGTCGGACAGAATTTATCTAATTCAAGTGTTTTAGATATTTCCCCCGCTGGTCCTTGGAAGTTGGAACTATTGCACGCGTCAAAGAAACGGTTCCTGTAACGTATATTGTTAGCGACTCGAAAGGGGAGGAATTGAAAGGTACTTGAAGAGAATAATAAAGGTACTTGAGAAAATCAATAACGAGGCTCCCTCCCATTTCAGGTTCATTCTATGAGCAAGAATTATTACCATTTGTGGAATGAGACGAGGAACCGTTTTTCAGAGTACAACACCCTATCACTGGATTTTTTAAAACGTTTGCCGGTAATGCTAAGGATCGATCACTTTTCAACATGAGATCTCATGTTCAGTTTGTGTGTCATCAAAAACGTTTCGATGCGTGTGTATGACTCACCCGGGAAAAGATGTGGGGTGAAGACGCACCTGCTCAGTTCGCCTCATTCATCTTTTTCCCATCATGAATGAAGGGATATCCGACTCACACTATATTTATTTGTCTAGTAATAAAAGATTTTCAAACGAAGAATTTGAGTCATCCGATTTTTACAACTCACTTTACACTCCCCTGGTTCTACATCCGGGATTATTCGAACTAGCTCTTTGTGAAGTGTGGTTCAAACCTCGTGACATATTTTTTGGGCACGAATTACAAGATAATATAATAATAGTAAATATTGGAGGTAAAAACCACACAGTTCTGGTGCCAGAACCGTCGGAATATACCTTAGACGATCTTGTCACCACCATCAATTCTACATTAATTCAATACGGAATAGAAGGTGCAGAAATTGCAGTGTCTCAAGGAACGATTTTGCATTACACTGGAGGGGGGAATACAATTACATTTTCGAACCGGATTGCTCATCTACTTGGTTTGGAGGGGAACACATTAAGTGGAGACGATCTGGTATTTGAAGACGTTAATCTGTATCGAAGCAACAATTTTTACCTAGTGCATTGTGACTTGGTTGCCCCCCAATTATTTAGCAATCAGTTCAAGCAAATAGTCAAAGTGTTTCCACAAGTCCATTCCACAACAAGTGCTGCCGGGATACAGAACAGTGTGTTCCAGTTACAGCAATACGTGGACGTTACATCTTCCGTTATTGACCGGATTCACATTTGGGTGACGAATGAGAGTGGAAATCGAGTGGAATTTGATCCAGAAATTGGATTCACATGTCTGATGCACTTGAAACTCAAGTAAACAATGCCTGCTCAAGGCTTGCTAAGTGAATACACTGCGTACCTGATTCCATTTTCATTTAGTGAGAAGAATGAGAACGGTAGAAAACAAAAGATTGCCAACAACCCTGAGCAAGTTGTGAAAAAGAAGAAGGTTAAGAAAGGAGGGCAAGCTGTAAAACAAGAAGGAGGTAAAAGGAAGCAAAAAAACGTTTGTGGTGGAAAAAAGACTAAACCCAAGTCCAAAAGCAAACTTAAGAATCAGTCCAAAAATAAGCCCAAAAGTAAACCCAAAAACAAACCCAAAAGCAAAAGAAAAACCAAGTCCACAAAGAAAAAAGCCAAAAAATGAATGAATCAGCTAAAGCAGTTAATAGCTCCCTCGATTTATTCCGCTTAGATGCTAGTGATGTCTCAACAACAAATAGTTACCATGTTCCTGTTTTTCCAAGTGTTTCACTCTCAGAAGTGGCTGCTCCTTTGGATTTTAATGTAAGATTTTTTAGTGACATTGTCATGATTATGGTTTCTAACTCCTGTTTGTTACAGATTGTTGGTTCTCCAGCGGTGTATTTGGACTTGGCCGAGTCGTTCTTGTACCTGATTATAAAAGTTAAAAAGCTTGTGGATGGAAAGGAAACCGATCTCCCTGAAAAAGCTGACTTAAGTTGCTCAAACCTGTTGCTGCATTCATTGTTTGATTTGATTGAGGTTTACATGAATGGAAAACTAATCTCTTCAAAGCCATTCTATCCCTACATCTCGTACCTTTTGACCCACCTCTCCCACTCGAAAGAGTATAAAGAAGATATTCTACTGAATGCATTGTACGTGAAGGATGTAAACTCTGGAATAGCTGGAGACGACAACGTGGGATATCTTACACGAAAGACATGGCTAGCTCAAAGTCAAGCCCTTGAACTCTGTGGTGGAATATATGATGATATATTTCTCCAGAAAAGATGGATCTTGCCACAAGTTGATGTGAGAATAAAACTAAGGAGAGCTCCAGTCAAGTTCACATTAATGTCTGGAGCTGACAATGTTGAATACAAAATTAAAATAGAGCATGCAGTTTTCTACATCAAGAACCAAATTGTTGCAGCACGGATTGTTGATATGCATGAAAAAGTTTTGCAAAATAATAAAGCTCTTTATCCCATGATTCGGAACGAAATAAAAACAATTTCTATAGCCAAGGATTCCACAAATTCGGTGACGGAAAACATTTTTAGTGTAAATCAACTACCTCAAAGGATTGTGATTGGGTTTGTTGATACAGGTACAAGAAAACTTATATAAATAAAGAGCTTATAATGATATCATTACAATATTACAGAGGGAGTGGCTGGAAAATACTCAAAAAATCCCTTCAACTTTGACAACTTCAAACTAACCAAGTTTACAATATCCATCAACAACATTCCTCTCGAGTATCGAACTTTGAATTTGGAGTTCTCAACCAAATATCTCCTAGCCTTCGAAAGCCTTTTAACGGGTTTGAACTTGGAAGATAAAACTATTGGGATAAACAGATCGGGATTTGTGGACGGAAACAATTTATTTGCATTTCAGCTCCAAAGTTTTCAAAGTCAAACTAGTTTTTACCCAATCCAGGGTGCACTAAAATTAGAATTGGTGTTTGGAACAAAACTACCAAATGCTGTCACTGCTATTGTTTTAGCTCAAAATATGAATATTATGACAATAGATAAATTTAAGCAAGTTGAGATAGAGAATCAGGGCATGTTATTAAAATGAACACAGACCAACTTTATAGTGCTTTGAAAGAAATAGTTAGACCTTTTGGTATTAAACAGTTTGATGTAGTTTCTGTTGATGAGATTCAAAATGTATTATTTGTCAATAACTTGTACCCAAAATGTTATATATTTAATGTTCTTCCGAGTGATTCTAGCCAAGTAATGGGACATTGGGTTGCTGTTTATGGAGTATCTGAAAATAAGTTTGAGGTATTTGATAGTTTTGGCAAACGACTAACGTTTTATAGCAAAAGGTTTTTCAGTAAACTGATGAGTAAAAATTTGAAGCAAAATAGTAGTTCACTACAGAATGGAAATAGCGTAAATTGTGGGCATTACTGTCTGTTTTTTATATATTATAAACTAAGATATTGGTCAATGAACAGAATATTATGTCAGTTTGGATCGAGTACTGTTAAAAATGATGAAAAGGTTTTATTATTCTATAAAAAAATCAAAACCACGTTAATTAAGAAGCATGGTTGTACTCAATCTAGTTGCTCAAAAATGAAATTTTTGTGTAAAAATGTAATATATTGTAAATAAAATCAAGTAGCTTTTATTATTATTAAAACTGTTGCCTTCTCGTTTATTTTTGGTAATTAAACAAAATCAAAACCAAAATAAAAAATTAAAGCAGAAACCAAAATAAAATGAAGTCGTTTAAATAGTTTCATTGTTTCACAATTTATTTAGTAAATTTTTCAAACGTTATCCAAGCTTTACAATCCGTTTCATCAATCTCAAATTTTTCATATCTGTCCAATAATTTCACAAATTCTGTACTTAAAAAATAAAGTGGGGTATTAGACTCTTGAAGGAATTTTATAAAAAGTCCAATTCCTGGTAAACTAAGCTTGCGAAGCTTGCTAGGCGAGGTTGCATAAGATAGTAAATCAATTATGTTGCTTTTTGGAGCACTAACTTCATTATATTCTATTTCTCCATTACTTTTCCATGTAAGAGTTTTGTCATCAAGAATAAAGTTTATCAATCTTTTTGCCTTGGGTCTATTTCCCTCAGGAATACCAAGTAAAATTGCTGTAACTTCGGGTCTGTCTGGCACCACCTCACCTGATTTCCTTCCACCAAATTGATTTACTTCATGAGGATTGTGTACAAATGATGAAGGTTGATGGAAGTGTGATTGAAAAGTAGATTGGGGTGGGTGAATAGGTTGGTGAATAGGCTGTTGAGATTGAATAGGATGATGGAATTGAATAGGTTGGTTAAAAGTTTGAACAGGTTCTTGGGGAGGATTACTTGCTTGAGGTGGCGACTCAAACAACCTTCTGTATTGATCAAGACTAATTACTTTAAATATCCGAAAGTTTGACATTATTTAACAATTTACAGAATGCACCTTCAGTAATTTTAGACAAAACGGTAGAAATAATAACAGGAAGAGACGATCTATGAAGGACTAGCAAACTACGGAACCCTTTAACACTTAGTTTTCGTTTTACAAGTAATTTATTTAATAATGGTTTAGCTTTGTTCAGGTCTTTTATTTCCGACTTTGAGTACGGAAAACTATTTAAATTTATACAAACTTCAATGAGTGTCTTAATCTCTTGATCAGCAGCTCTTTGAATCAAATTTTTCCTAGTCGCTGTGCTACTCTCCATGCAAGTTTCTAAAAATCCTTTGTTTTCTTCGATTCTGTCCATCACAATGGAGCCAAAACCATCATATCTGGATCATTAAACACGTTAGTTCTCACTCTGTACTGGGGATTCTGTTGTGGTGTTAGGTCGAGGAATATGAATCCATGTGGCGAGCGAGTGACAAAGTTGTAGCAATCTTTCAAAAAACTTGCATTACCAGGAAACGTTTGCCGAGCAACAGAAGTGATTGCAGATCTGTCTCGGGGGAAGTTAAAGACCTACAATTATTTAAGATACCTTTAGTTTTGTTTCTAATTGGTTTGGAATAGAGGCTCACCACCAGGTAGTCTATGCTGAGCCCAGCAGTTTTCAATCCAGGAGTAAAAATGTTGTGCAAAATCACAATGACACTTACTCGAGCATGGTGGACTTTAGTTGTTATCAAGTCTGTAGAAATTTGATCAATTTAATTAAAACTTTTAAATATTTTATATCCTTAATTCTTACTTGTTAGAAAATAGTTGAGATTGGTTGAGAATGATTGACCCAAATCATCAAATATCAACAATGACTCTGGCCTTAAATATGTGCCATCCCAATGACTTATAAATTCGACAATTGGGTTATTTTTACCAAATTCAATAAGTTCTGGTTGAGCTTGTCCTGCAACGTAAACTACGTGTTTTACAGGTGGATTTATTACTTCATTTCTTCTGCTTATAATTTGTTTGGTGAGGTAACTTTTACCCACTTTAGCTGGTCCTTTATAAATTCATATAAAATTTAATTTAAATTTGAATATGAAACTACAAGTTAAATTGTAAAAACTCACCACAAATGAACATTGAAAAAGGGTGGACGAGCCCAACTATCATGCTATCTGGATAAACCATTGCAGAATGACTCACACACACATGCGAATTACAAAAAGTAAACCATCCTACCCCACCTATTCAAAATAAATTGAACTCGGTCAACATACTCTCCCCTCTGACCGTAAGGTACCCAACCCGGAGCTTCCCTCATCATTCACCCTCCTAAACGGACTTTCACTCATCTTTCCACCCCTACATGGAATCGAAATCGTCATTCTCAAAACGTTAACACCACAGTCAACATCATTTTACAACTCTGCCAACCTAACACAACCACAAACATGAATCAACCAAGTTCGGTATTTGTAGGTGGTCACCGTTTACAATGCCATTTGTGCAGCAAAATTTGCTACCGTAAAAACTCGTTAGCTAAACATTTATCCGCAAAACATCAGTGTGCGATTTGTGGTGATAAAACAGTAAAAAATAAGTTTCTTCACGAGTGTCCAGTCCAACAACTTGGAGGTGCACTACATCTCCTCCCATTTATAACAGCACCATTTGAACAAGTACAGACAAGTTTGGAAGGAGTGTGCAAACGATTTATATTAAATCGTGCGGTGGATCCACCAATAATTCAAAAATATTATCATGATATATATGGTGACCTATTTACTTTTCTAAAAAATGTGGTCAACTACAGAACAGGGTATCCTAACGGAGCTAAAGTAAGATTAGTGATGGATGTTACCTTGCACAAATCAAACACAGATACATTTGCAGAATCTAGCCTTTCATCTCAAGCAAAAGTGATGTTTACAGAGCATGACATCCATCCTAATATTTTTGATGCTTGCATGGAGCAACTTCAAAACTTGGACATTTACCAAACTAATGGCTCAAACTGGACTATTTACAAAATTAACCTCTTAAATATCTACATAGACCGCCCTAAATTCATGAAGTCAGGGTCTTATATCACCACACCAAAATGTTACCATAATAAATCAGGACTTGTGAATATAAAAACAAAAGATAATAATTTATGCTTTCAATACTGTGCTGTGGCTACCTTAGCAGAAACTAAACGTGGAAAGGCGTTGGAAGGTGTGAGACAGTACAAAAACTTTTTCAAAAGGGAAAGAAACAAAAAACTTTTTGACTTTTCTTGTTTTGATAAAACGGGAGTGACTCTTGGACAGATTGCTAGATTTGAAAAACTGAATCCGCAATGGAGTGTAAATGTCTATAACCATAGTAATGAGAGAAAGTTTATTTATCCTGTGCGACTTACTCGTGAAATGAAACACCACCACATGGACTTGATGAGAGTGATAAAAGGTGGACGCTCCCATTTCATCCTTATAAAAAATTTTAGTAAGTTTATGAGGTCACCAGAGTGCCATTATCAAAAACATTACTGCAGATCCTGTTTAAAATCCTTCAGGAAACAAAAATCTCGTGATGAGCACTCCAAAATATGCCGCAAATACACAAAGACTGCCATAACTTTCCCCACAGAAACAAAAATAGACTACTCAAATCAAAGGCAATATGAATCTCCTCCCATTTTTGTTGTGGGTGACTTTGAAACTGTAGCAGAGCAACCTGATGTTAACAACTTAACAGCCGGAAAACAAACCACAATAAATAGTATTTTACATCCATCCGGTTTTGCATTCATTGCAATCAGTGGAAAGGAACCCAACAAAACAAAAACTTATGTAGGAAGGCAACCCGAAAAAAAGTTTATGGAGGAGATGCTCATTTTGGCAAAAAAGTATAAAAAGCGAGTTTCTGCGTATGCCAAGGTTATCCAAATGACTCATGAGGATTGGATCGATTTCAATTCAGCTCAAATTTGCTGTCTATGTAAAAGTAAGTTTATAAAATTCCAATTTTCATAGTCTTTTCAAAATGTGCCTTTAATTTTAGAGCCATTTCAAGGAGTTGACCCAACATCAGCTAGTAATGATGAATATGCAATGGAAAATATGGGTGACAAAGGGAATAAATGGCGTAAAGTTCGGCATCACGCTCATGCATCCAACCAGAACGTATTTAAGCAAATGGCAAAATACATTGGTGAGTGCAACATTTGTGCAAATTTCAATAATTAAAGTAAATAATTTTGTATTTATTTCATTCCAGGTGCTAGCCACGCCTCATGTAACCTTCAGCTGCAGCATAGACGACAGTGCACCGTACTATTCCATAATTTAAAAGGTTTGTAATCTGAAAAATGAATGAACAAAGAGATCTGACAAAGTATTTACGATTTCTCTTACTAGGGTTCGATTCTAGTATGGTTCTCTTGGGAGCGGCAGCACTTGGACTGGAAGTGAGTGCAATAGCCAAGTCGGAGGAGACATACATCCAAATAACTGTAGGATCTTCACTCCGTTTCATTGACACGTTGGCTCATCTACCTTTTTCCCTTGATTTCCTTGTTGAACAACTAAAGAAGGATGGATTGGATAAGTTTATCATTACCAAAGCTCTTTTTGGAAAGTCAATGGGTGGTAACATTGAAGCACTTGCATCAAAACTAGCTTTTCCTTATGATTTTGTAACTTGGGACAATTTAGATGAACCTGCTGATACTTTACCTGATAGGAGACACTTTTTTAATAAACTAAAAAATGAAGAGTGCACCCAACAAGAGTATGATAGAGCATGCATGATTTATAAAAATCGAAAATGTAGGAATTTAGGAGATTTTATGAGGACCTACAATTTGTTGGACTGTTCATTATTGGCCGACGTCTGGCTCTCCCATGTTGACCACTGGGAAACAACGTATAATGCTAATCCAACAAATTATGTTTCATTAAGTTCTATGAGTTACAAGATTGGAATGAAGGCATGTGGGGCAGTTTTGAGATTTGTCAAAAGTTCTGAACTTTACATGGTCTGTAAAGATTCACAACGTGGAGGTACAGTTAATTTAGCTCTCAGATACTGTAAAGCAAACATTCCTGGGTTCCCGGAGTACGACCCCATCCTTCCTATTACTTATATTGTTCAATTAGACATAAATGCGTTGTACAGTTATGTTATGCTATTCCCGTTACCTGTTGACCAATTCAGGAAAAAGTCAACAAAGTTTATAAGATCTTTTGATCCAATGGCGTATGATGAGGATGGCAAGATTGGGTTTCTTATAACTTGTGACATTGAAATTGATGAATCAATTCATGATTATTTGAAGGATTTGCCACCCTTTCCCGAAAAAATATTAGTTGAAATGGAAGACTTGGGTGAAACTCAAAAAGAATTTTATAATGATCCAGCTAACAAAGACCTCCCCACCAATCTAAGTAAAGAACATTTGCTTTGCACCCTTCATAATAAAAAGCGATACACACTTTTTCTCCCAATGCTTAAGCAAGGGATAAAACTAGGTGCAAAAATCTCAAAAATCCATTCCATCTGGTCCTTTCGCCAAGCCCCTTTCTTAAAAACTTGGATTGAGAAAAACGTTTATTTGAGAAAAGTAGCCACATGTGTTGGCATGGATCAAGTCATAAAACTAGTACTAAATTCTTTTTATGGGTTTTTAGGGCTTGATCCCACCAAATTTTTAAATAATAATGTAGTTACAGATGCAGAAAAAGCCAAGGTACTCATTGGCAAACATAACTTTTGTTCAGCAAAAATTATCAACGAATTTATGAGTTTAATAAAATGTCACAAAGAAACGGTGATGATAAAGAATCATCTGATTGTTAATAGTGCCATTCTCGACCGCAGTAAGGCCTATTTTTATAAGGTCGTGTACGGATTTAAGGATCACTATAAAGATAAAATAAAAATGGGATACTTTGATACCGATAGTTTTTTAGCAGTTATTCAGCCTGAAACAAATGACATTTGGTCATCCTTTGGTAAAGTTAGAATCGATGGAAGGGGTATCATGGACTTTTCTTTTTTACCAAAATCTCATCCAATGTACTCGGATGAGTTGAAAGGAACCCCAGGATTGTTAAAAGACGATAATATGAAGAACAACGAGATCAAATATATTGGTGAATATGTAATTTTAACAAAAAAGGGATACGCTTTCTTATTTTATGATGAAAATGGGGAACTTTTGGATAAAGAAAAACTAAAAATGAAAGGAATTAGTCGAGTTTTTCTTGAAAAGTGTGAGTTTCAAATGTATAAAAATGCACTTTTTAACCAAGAGATTCATCGGGTAAAAATACGATGCATCAGAAGTAGGAATTTAGAAAAGCAAATGGTAACTTTAAATAAACTTGCTTTATCTCCTGCTTGTAATTCTAGATACTTGTTGGGTGAATTTGGGATTGAAACATTACCTTTTGGACATTATTCTATTATGGTTCAATAGGCTAAAGTTATATAAAGTTGTAAAAATGTGTAAGTAATTTTGAAATAAATAAAATACTAAACAAAAGTGATGGCGTATACGGCAGATGTTTCTCAAGTGTTGAACCTTTCCCATATGCATTTTGCATCCCTCAATCGTCCCTCCATCCCTTAAGACTAATCAGTATGAATTCAACCCTTGAAATGGCTCAACCTTCTGAAAATTACGAGTTACCTACGTTTAAAATAAAAGTTTTTAAGTCTAACCCAGACTCAATTTACCAAATTAATTTTACCAAGTCGGGTTGTGAAATAAAATTATTTGCACAATCCGAAAATACCATATTCCCTGGTCACCCAAACACCCCAGCCCTCAAGAAAGTTGATGTTGGCGTGTTTGTTCAAGTCCCCATTCCGTTTTTTGGTGAGTTAAAAGCACCAGAAACGCATTGTGCTTTTCTTAGTGTCAAATTGGAAGAAGAGCACAGTTGGAAAAAGTTGCCAATTAAAGATTATAAAGTTACAGTTAAAAATAAATCCTTGACTCACATCGCTACCATAAAGAAAGGTGATCATATTGCAACCATTAAGTTGTTCATCCCTTGCAATTTTGATGTGATAGACTTAAATCCTATGAGTGTTGTATCAAATCAAGAAAGACGTGTAACGGAAAAAAACCGACCAATGTCTGAAGTCTTTCCTTACTTCTGGGCGCATCCAGCTTTGAAACGGTTAAGAGATGGATAAAACATTTGTGCCTTTGTTAGATGCGCTCCTCTGTGAACAATGTGTGAATGACGATGGAGGGTTTCCCAAGAATCCTTGTGTTAACGGATGCCTGCCTTACCCTCTGAGACCGAGTGACAAGTACTTTGATAACTACATCTGGCTTTTGAGATTCAAGCTAGTTAGAGATTGCAGTAGGAAACAAAGCTGCACATGCAAAATCTGTGGTTGGAAGGTATGGATTAGTGAAGTTCTCACCCCTTTTTAACCTCTTCATGTTTCCGTTTTGAAAATTTTAGAATCGAAATCCTCAAATCCAAGTGGAATTTATTTTCGCTGAAGATCGGTTTCGAGTTGCATGGAAGCATAAAAAATGGCTTTGTAAAGGAATTGCTTGTTGTGGAGGCCAAATCCCATTCCCACCACGCAACGATAATGATACTTTTCTTTATTGTGATTGGAGAAAGTGTGAATGTAGGGAATGCTCAAAAATAAAAAATTGTCCAGCAACATACTTTACCGACTGGCTTGAAGCACTTCCTAATCCTTCATTCTCTTTGAGTGAAAACTCTTTACCCCCACTCAAACCGGCAGCGACTGGGAGCTGAATAAATTTCCAAACACAATCATCATCCCTTCCACCCAACACTCCTCACTCAACCACCTTGGTGTCATTTTTGTGGTTATACTCCCACTGACCTCCAATCCTTTTGGTCATTCGACATTTATCTTTCATCACCTCAACATCCTATCAATTTTGACAACATCCCAAGTTTTCATATCACCCCAACTTTTTCAACATTCCATCAGTTTTCTCAGCAATGCCCCCCAAAAAGTTTAAGCCCAACCCGTTCGTTATCTCCGAAGCTAAGGAAGACAAAAAGAAGAGGGCAAAAGAAAAAAAGAATTCCCCAAAACCAGGACCATGTCCCAAAAAGCTTTCCAAGAATCCGTTTGCTGGATTCATCCCCCAAGTAACTGTACCATTTCAAAAACCAGGCTGGAAGAAAGTGACCATCGAGACTCGGCAACCCACCACCACCAGCAACGATCCAGCATTGGAAATTTTACATGAGTCAAACGATGTAAGTTTTTCTCTTTGTAATATCACTTCAGAATTGATTAGTTTTTCGTAATTATTTACTTCAGATTTGTTGAGTTCTAAAATCAGATTACTTAATCAAATCTCAGAGATCATTAGGTTTGTTTTTTTCATCGTACTTATACCATACCACTTTCTTTCAGCTCATCAGCCTTGACCTGCACATTGCTGAGTATTGGGATCTTTCTTTCTACGGGGAATCCTCCATAACTAAAAATGAATGGAGTCCACTTGATGCAGCCAAGCGACGAGAATGGATTGAAATGCATGAAGTGCGAGCACCCCTTTTCCAACGCAAGACCAAGAAAGGGCCTGCACTTTCTCCAGAGGATGAACAACTTCTTCAGGAGACTGAATTAAAAATGAAGAACCTCAAGAAAACTCTCCTTCGCACCCAGTTCCCTATCACGGCCATGATTAAAAAAGGTATGAGATATGTTCGCAACCCCAATAGGGTAACTGATTTGGGTGGCCACGAGCTTGAGCTTTATCAACTAGTTAATCCCGACCAATTAAAAATACGCAAGCCTTCCATAATAACCATTCAAGACGTAGGGAAGGCTTTAGAAGCCGTAAAAAGTATGAAAAAACCAGCACCCATGATTGAGTTGATCTCAGATAGTGAAGACGAAGAGATTGAGAATTTGCAAAATTCACAAAAGGCAGTTGGTAGAAAGGTTAGAAAAGTGGCTAAAAGGTTATTTGAGGAAAATGAGATTGATTCATGTGAGGAGGAGGAGAAAGATGAGGCTCCCAACCTTTCTGACATAAACTTCATCGACGATGATGACGGTGAAAATTACGAAGATATTGATGATGATCAAGAGGCTCAGAAATGTGACAAGGAAATGTCGCATGCATCAAACTCATCGGCATCTTTTAATGATTCTGACCTGTTAGGCTCATCAGATAATAATGAGGAGGATGAAAGGGTTGTAGTCCCTTATGGGAATGAGGATCCACCTCATGGATCAATCAAATTAAAACGAGGCTGGGTCCAATATCAACCCAAAACCAAAATTGATTCATTGCACAGTAAAATCTCATCAACTCCAACAGTTTGTTTGTTGGAAAATGCTATAATTTCCCCAATAAAATCTCCAGTAGTTGATACACCACCAAACACCCCACGAACATCTACTCCCATCCAAGAAAATGGGATAGACAGTGACAGCATGGATAGCATGCTTGCACAAATGGATGATAAAGATTTGACCATCCCTGGGTCTGACATCTTGGCTTACCCGTTATTCCGAGCATATTTCCCATACTGCATCTTTAATACTTTCAATAATGAAGAGATAACCAACTTCACGTGTGGACCACCTCACTATGCAACCAAACAACAACTCATGGCACAGTACAAAGGCATACACAAAAATCCAAATGTGAAATATGTTGGAGAAAATGCATATTTATCGGTCAAAAACTCGGCTGGAGTTTTTGGCTTGATAATCCTGTCATTAAACGATGCTCAGCAGATTTTTGTACCTGACTGTGTTATCCAACTCCACATTAAAACGTGCGTGGATCATGCACATGAATCTGCCAAGAACAAAGTAACTCAGATTAGGGATGAAAAGGCTGCGCCTATCGATAAAAAACTAACCTCGTTATCTTTGGAGGTGAATTCAGTTCAACAAGCACTAAAGCAGGACAGCCAAAAGAGGCATTTTGAGATTGAGCAGAAAATTAATGCTCTCCATATGGAGATAAAGGACTTGAATAGGGAGAAAATTGAAATTGAGAAGGAATACACAGAAAGAGTGAATATTATTGATTTCAACAAAGCCACCAAGTCGGTTATTAGTGGACCCAATGGAGCACTTGTGCTCCGATTAGATTTGAACGATCAAGCTTAACTTTGTAAAAAACTTAATCTCAAACCACAACTTTGCCATAATATCTAACTTTCTCCATAATTTGTCTCACCCACCATTCAAGTTTTATAACTATGATGTGACTTTAACTCTGTCTCATTTCATCTCGTGAATTCTTAAGTTTATCTCTTGTCACCTCTTTGGTAGAAGGTGTTTTACAGTAAGTAAATTGTTATATATCTGAAAATGTTTTAGCAATAAGTTCAAGCCTAACTCATTCCACAAGTTCATGCCTGTCTCATTCCATATAAAAGTGTTTTAGAGAAGGCTTCCTATTAGCAAAATGTAATTCCTAAGTTTAAAGCTCTTTGAAAAGTGTGTATTAATAAGTAATTTTTAAATTCAAAACTTTGTCTCTCTCACCTTGTTGGATGAAAAGTGTGTAATAATAAATAAATTTTTAAGTTTAATTGTTAGTAGTAAGTAAGTTCATGCCTGTCTCAAAAGTGATTAGATAAGTAAGTTAGTATCTGTCTCAAAAAATGTTTAGCAATAAGATCTTGGCTGTCTCAATATTTGATACAAAAAGATGTTACTTTTAAATTATTGTAACGATCTCCTTGTCCAAATTACTCAATTATGTAAAAACGAAATTACCGAATTAAAAAAATGAATTGGTAAAAAAAAAAAAAAAAAAAAAAAAAAATCTGCATTTCATCATAGTTCTTCTCAATAACTCATTAAATAATCGACAAAATTCACATTAAAATTTTGGAGTTTTCAATAAAAACTTACCATATTTATGTCCATTTTCTCCACACTTTCCATATTCACTCGATCACAATCACAAGTTCGTAATTTCACACTTTCAATTGTCTTAATTCACCTGAGAGTCACTTGAGACGCGTGGAGGGTACTCGAGAAAGATGGTACTTGACGAGAATCGAGAAGAAAACTGAAGAGCTTTTTTATATACATCTTTTCTACCACTTTTGCAATTTATTAATACACAAACCATTACACATGTGACGGATATATGCAGCTGTCACACGCACAATTCATTTTTACTTTTGGATTAGGGCAATTGTCAAAGGTGTGAACAAAGTAATTGTTTTGTAAGAACTGCCGCACTTAACCCAGACACCTGGATGGACCAAACATCCTCTTCACATGCTCCTTTTATTGAATTCATTCATTGATAACAAACCCTAGATTTTAAAGAGTGGTGTTAAAATAAATTTAAAATGTCAGAGTTGACAGATTTTTCCGGGCTAAACGATTAACATACCAATTAACAATGAACCTTTTCTAAGGACCCTTTCCATTGTTATTTTATTCCATTCATTACTTTATTTCATCCTTTTTCAAGAAATATAAGGTAACAAACTCACCATCATACAAATTATGAGGATAACTTAAGAAACCAAAACTTAAACAAGGCTTAGTTTTCATTACAAAGGCTAAAAAATACAATTCTATTTTAAAGTTAAAGATGTTGAGTGTTATTTTACTTCACTGGAACCTCATTCCATGATATTGATGCAATGTTTCAACCTCTTAATTACAAGTGCTTCATTGAGTCTCGCCATTCCTTTGTGAATTAAACGCATGTTGCTCATCTCAATGTGTTGAAGACAGGTCAAGCATTTTAAATTGTGTTCATTTTCATTATTTTTGTGTGATTTGATCGGACAAGTAAAGAAGTATTTCAAGATTTCTTTTGAATTATGTGTTTCCGTCTCGTGTTTATGCAAAGGTTGTAAAATTGTAGGTTCGTGATTATTTTTCATGTCATGATCTGATGTTTTAGTGTGAGGCGGAAGGAGTTTGTCATAACTTTTCACATCAAAGTGAGGGAATTGTGTTGGTTTGGTTGATAATTGTTGAGGTGAAATGCTGACGGAATTGTCATTTTGTATTGGAATCCCTGCAGTTGGTTGAATACTTTCCTTAGAAGTTGTCATCTCGGAAGATAAGCCTGGTTGTTGAGTGGTGGTTGATCCAGAATCCACTAATGGAAGAGTCTGCACCCCTGCAATTAAATATCATGTTATGTGTCAAATTATGTTACATAGTTGTGACATTTTTTGGCAAGTCCTTTTACTCACTTTTACATCCTGATTCTGATTTTACCCTTATAAGGACTGGAAGCAAACTTGGCTGAGATGGTGAAATGCATGAATTTCCAGACCTCAGCCTGATAAAATGGCAGCTGCTCCGCACACAAGTCTGACAATTTGCATTTTCTTGGCAAGAACTGACCGCTCCAATCAATCCCATCATCAAGATTAAATGTAACATTGTTAGACCAAAGGGATATTCTCTGAGCTCTCTCTCCGAATGACACGAACTGGGCGAACCCTTTGGCGAATTAGAATTCCAAAAATAGCAAACAATAGTACCAAGTTGATTGACAAGCTACCCCAAACTGCAATAAAACAGACAAAATTAAATGACTGATAAATAAGGCTTTTGTTTTCTTAAATATATCGCGTCATTAGATAAATCATGAAGCGGCTAGACACAGAAATAAAGAATCAAATTCAATATTTCACTTACAAACTCCTTCCCAGTTGTTAGCTTGGATTGGACTTGGTGGGTGAGTGGGAGTGGTTGGAGTTGTAGTTGATGACTGAGGATTAATTGGACACCTTCCACTTGGAGGAATAATTTCACGGTGTGGTGGGAATGGTGGTTCACTGCAGATAGTTTGATTTTGCAAAGTTTCCACAAAAAAGCAACCTTGCCTTAAACAAACATTGCAATTCTCTTCTTGAATACAGGATGAGACAAGTGGAAGAAGAACGAGAAATTTGATTAACTTCATTATTGGATGAAGTGATTCTCCAGATTGGAGACGACGGATGGCGAATTTTAGAGATAGCGTAATTGTTTACATTAACATTCGCAGAAGCGATTACTTTTATCTTGCAATTTGAGACATTTCTGTGGAGTGACCAACTTAGCTATTAAATTTTATTGCTTCATCTCGTCAATCCCGTGTATTTTTCCGAGTTGGTTGGGTTAGGAAAGATGAGAATGGAACTTGGTAAACTTTTTGTTCATTAAATTTTGTTATTCGTCTTCATACTTCAACATGATTCAGACTTTTATTTTTAGCTTGCTGGGCAAAATGTTAAAAACTTAAAAGCTATATTATTTTAGGTAGAATGCAAACTTGAATCCATTTTTTGCTAGGGGTCACATATCTATCAAGTACAACGGAACATTTCCTTTTTCATTCCATTCATTTTTCTACACCAGCAGTGAGCTTAAATGACATTTACAAGAGGGGTGAATTAACAATGAGAGCTAAAGAGTGAGAGAAATAAAGAGGGGAGTGAGAGAAGAGAGGGTGAAATGTATGAATGAGCCCTACCCGGGTATTTACTCACTAGGCTCGATAAGCGCGCGACTCCGCTGATAAGACCCGAGTTGGTTCTAGTGTCGTCACCCCTCAATAATGACGCTACCCTCCTAAACATGCTCCTTCCTCTCTGCAATCTGTCTAGTATGATAACCACACACAGGCGCTTATCAGCGCCTGTGGACCCCACTCTCATGTCACACCCCTTTTGTGAATAACATTCGAATATCATGCCACCCCCACCCTGTCATTTGACGTTGCTCTAATGCCGCCACCTCACCCAAGATAACCCAACCCCACCTACACCGAGCATGACCTAGTAAGACCTGAAGATAACCCAACCCCATCCGCACCGAGCATGACCTAGTAAGACCTGAGCTGGACCAAATAGGAACTTAACCTGCATGACTATACTACTAGCATTAGCACACGTTATGGTAAGATTAAAAAATCAATTAGAACAACGACGTATTACACGTTCAGGACTTCAGTTATTTTAATTTTCAGGATACCAAATCGCAATGTGATGAGGTTTTGGGATTTTAGAACAGTTAACAGTACGGAAATTTGATTCTAGTAAATATTTACTCAAAATCATGTTACAAATGCAAACCACGTCTTTGAAAAAGTACAACAAAATTCAGAGCACAGCAAAAAAAGACAGAAAAAAATGAGATTGAAATCTAAACGATTTATAATCTCCTTCAGCCTCCACACTCCATTTCCTTTCGTCCAGTTTTAAAGCAAGCTTAAACAAGTCCAACCAACCGGACTTAATCCCGTTTTTATCAACCAATAAATTAATAAAACTAACAAATACTGCACAGTGCTTGTATTTTTACTATTGGCTGAAATTGAAAATATCCTAATGCAATAATAATAATGAAAACGTCACTAAATACAATTATGAATAATAATTAAACATTAAACATTATCATCAAATCCTAATCAACTCAGCATCTTACGACATCAAAATCAAGGACACGGTCTGAGTCGCACAAAAGTTGAGATAAATCAAAGGACTCATCTGATCAAAGTAGTTCGTCTGTCCAAACCTTATCTTAATGACGACCGCTGCCTTACCCACCTTTGCAAACCACTCCTTCCTTTTATACCTCCCCGATTTCCGGGCTGCCGCAACCAACGCATCCGATCTGCCATAGACTTCTGATCCCATCTGAGAAATTAAAATCATAGACAACCCATCCATTGCGAGAAGAGGAAAGAATGCAAATCCCGGCATGGGTATCTCCTCATGAAGTTTGATGCAGGTGTAGAGTCCAATTATTACGACAAGACAAGCCGCCGTCATTTGTGTGGGTATGAAAACTGATGAGAGACAAAAATTGTAAAGTTTTGCAAGGAGACGAAGATGCGTGTAGATTCGGGAAATGCAAAATTCATCTTTTGTCCTTTGTCCGGTTTGAGATTGAAGGAGGCTGTTTTTGGCTTGAAATATGCTGGTGGGACAGGAAAATCAGAGTTAAGTAATGTCGACCTGATGAAAATTAACCCACCTGGACACCAATCGAAGATAAAAAGATAAGCACTTTAGCCCCAAATAAAACACTTGAAAGCCAAAGAAACAAGCTGGCGGAATGGAATTTGACCACATATAAGTATCCCAGGCAAGTATGGCTAGCCGAGTCGGCCATTCCGGGACAGCACAATTGTCCCCATTGTCAAACAGGATAAAACCGAGATGTGGTGGTTTGCATGGATTGACCAAAAGGATCGTAGCCATTAGTCCCGGTAGTCCAATTGAGGTCAGCAGGCTTAGCGTCATTAATGCTCGAGACATTGGATCACCTTTCCAAGTTTTGCTGGGAGCTAAAAGTCGTCAAATCTCAATTTAGCAAGCTTCTTTATCCTTACGGTTAGTATCTTACCAGGCAAAAATTTATCCTCGAACTTAATATATTCATTGATGAGCTGCACAATTGACGCCCTTTTATCAAAAAATGTGCACCGTGTCAGCATTGTTGTCCAAAAGCAGACAAGGAACGCCAAGCCGACCATCCTTGTGGAACTTTTGAGTCCCTCTTGTACCCTTGGGGAGAGGAAATAACCCGTCATGCCGAGGGTGTAGATAATTTGAAGTATCATTTGGAATTGACACATCCACAAATGACGTTTGGACTTTAAGACACGGATCCGATTGCGGGGACCATCCCACTCAAAGGGAATTGTGATCATGAGGTTACAAAGACGAAGTTGACGGATTATCGAGGGTACGAAGGTTTTAAAAATGGGTGGGGCCAAAGTTAATAGGATTGTGGCTGGATTGGGATATTTTACTTTGTGACGAACTGCCAGTGCAGACCAGACATCCCTTCTTCTGCGAGGGGGGTTCATTTTTTTGGAAATTATTGCAAAGTCTAGAAATGAATGACGACCTAATCGTTAAGTGATCAAGAGAGAAAGCAATACTTTTAAATGTTTCTCATGGTCTTGTCTGTGTTAAAGTCCTAAGTGGAGTGGTTGTTGTAATTTTTTACGAGTGGAACAAATTACGTGGTTCAATCATACTTACAAGACTTTGTTAGTAGATGGAATAGGGCAAAAGTTTATGCAGACATGGTCAGAACTCGATTTCATGCCTAATTAAATAATTAAGTGAAGTGAGCGATGACTCCGTCGGAAGTCCAGGGGTGAGCTAAGGAACTCTTCAAATTGATAGATATGAAAAATAAAACTACATTAAGGAGTTTATAGGTACAAGTTTTCCTCCTTTTCGTAATACCCAAATTGATTGAATGAATGATAACTTTGCAGAGTGGGGGGTTGATTAGCAAAGTCAAGTTCAAGGTTGGATCCGATAACGAATAAATTTGGAAAGAAATAAATGCCTTAGAATTCAAGTTCTGGTAAATAAATGTCTAATCATAACTGGGTGGTCTGACAATTGGCCAAAGATTTATTTAGCAGATAATTTATTATAAATTAATTTCGAGGTGACAACAATATTCATAGGTTGATTTACACTATATCCAAACCATCAAATCGTTGCCATATTCTACTGGATGATCTAAATTACATCTTTACAAAACCGCAGATTAAATACAACTACATGGCTAAAGGAAAAAGACGACAAAATCATCTCAATTTGAGCAATAACTTTCTTCATGCAGACTTTGGACGGTTGACGGCAAAACAAAAATGCAGCACATCTCCACATCTAAAACATGCAGTATTGCTTAATAACTTGTGAATGAATTGTGAGGGTATCGAAAATGCACCAAGAATTAAGCCACTTACTACATTTAAAGAGTTTACATGCGATTCGGAGCTTCGTAATAAAAAGAAATGAACCAGACATTCTGGCAACGTGCAACAAAGAAAGGGCATTTTAGCAGAGAAAGTTGTGGGCATACAATATTACAAATTAAAGTTATTTTTTCGTTAAGCATCTAAACATTTGGATTTTGATTACAGTTTTGATTACAAAATGCTACGTCCTCTTCATTAAAGATTAAAAACATTGTAGTCAACAATGCATATCTGGACACAACCCAAATGCACATGTCACGTAATCCGTTGTTGTACTTAACTCCTTTCATTTTCCTTTATTCTCACACACTTCTTTATCCTCGCATAATATCTGGAGCAAGACCACTGTCCAACTATAATCTTTTCTTTTGTCACTTGCGCATTGTGTAACAAATCTTCACTACATCTTCACTACTTCCGAATAAGGGTGTGGGTAGTTTAATCGTTGAGAGTTAACCAAAATTGGTAGTGATTTAATAAAATATTATAAATTCCTGCTTCATATCAAATTAGTTTGACGTTCGACTGATTGTTCAATTGTTAAGACGACGTACAATTGTTAATTTATTCCATTACACAACTATTCAGTGGAGGACAGGATTTAAAATCATTTCATCTCCCTCAGTCAGTGGTAAGCTACTCTTGAAAGGTTTATCATAAATTAAGATCGGAGAATAAAGTAAATGTTTTCAGTTCAAAATTTGACAAGTTTTTTTGTTACTTCATTTTTTAAATTTGTTAACTACTCCATCGCTATCCCATTTATATTATTTTGAGATATTGGTGGTTTACAATACACGTTCTTTAGCCCAACCATTACTGAAGTACGTGAAAATCAATAATACATTTTTTTCTTTTCAGCCGATAAAACAGAGCGGAAATGGACAACTCACCTTTCGTGGATGGCACTGATTTTGATATTACGAAGTACGTATGCAGCTCACCAACGGAGGACGCCGCACCCTTAATCGAGGTAAGAAATGTGTTCCTTAATTTGAACTAAAGTATTAGAACACATCTAACCGGGTGAGACATGCGTTAAGTCACTTTAATTCAAGGGGCAGCAAATCCAAGAAATTCTGGATATGGAGGATCCCCCCATGCAAGGCTTTGACCAATTTCTGTCAACAATTGAGCCAACCCCATCAATCACTCAACAACAATCAATCAATGGTTTGGCCGACGACTCAATAAACTTAACTCCTCCATCGGTCAATAGCGGAGTTTGTGGAGGCCGAAGGAAACAAAAGATCTATGTCAAGCAAGAGCCAGTAGCGACTTCAATCCCGGAACCCACTCCTGCCAAGACAAGGGGTGGCAAGATTCCGCTTTACGGGATGGACCCCCAAGAACAGCGCCTTGACCCAGAAGCAGAGGAGGTCAATCGAAAAAGCCAAACGTTCCAAAAGACGGCATGATAAGTTTAGCTGCAAAGCGAGGTTATTAGACGATTTAATGAGGGATTCCGCATTTAGGAAGATGGTCAGAAAGAACCCACTTTATCAGGAGTTCAAGGCGGCAGGAATGCTGGGCAGAGACTACTAAAATTTCGCGTTGTACAATATTTTAACTAATTTTTTTATCTTGCTTCAAAGAAGTTTATCCATTGCTTCAATTTTGAATACTTTAATTATGAATACTTTAACGCGAGTGGTAGGATAATAGACATGGTTTGATTAGGATAATTTTTTTAAATACTACTGCATGCATCTCATTTAAATTCAATTAATTGTGCCCATACCAAGCCTCGCAAGCAATCGGTTCTTCGATAGAATACTACAAACAAATCTATGAAATACTCGTAGTCCAGGACCAAAAGTATGACCTCGATCTACGAAGGGCATTGACCGTCGCAGAGCTTGCGATGGCTTGGTATTGTTGGTGCATTAATTGAAATTTAAATATTTGCATGTAAAACTTGTAAAGATAAAATGATTCAATTAGAAAGACTAAATAAAAGTCAGTATTCGCCATCAGGAGCAGATTTAGTGTAGGCAGTAGATGAGAATTAAATAGTCAGTTTATTTAGGGTAGAAAATATTTTGCAATTTAACTTCACTTCAAAAAATGTCCCCAAACCAATCACCACCATTCAAGACTGGAGAACAGGTAAATAATGCATGGTGAACCGGAGGTATGTACTTAAGTTAATTATATTTGAATATGTCCGAGCAGGTGAGAAATATATTCAACAAAAGATAAACGAAATTTTAGTTACATAACAAAATATAAGAACTTAATATTATTTTATTGCAGGCGTTGACGCAAAAACAACAAATTCTTCTGTACAGTAAAATTGCAACTGCATCTGAATAATTGCATGAGATAGATTATTTAACACACCTGTGTAGCATTAACATGTACATTGATGTAAGTGTATAGTGTAAAATTGTGTGAATTTTATGTGTTCGTACAAAAGCCTAGTCCTTCGTATGTGAACACCCAAAACCCTCAATTTTCTCGAAAACCCCTA
>JAAXNX010000655.1:0-25092 GCA_036491905.1 Folsomia manolachei | reverse complement strand
AATTGTAATGTATTTAAAATGGTAATGGTTTAAAAAATGCGTGCTATGAACTATAACTAAAATCTCGTACCGCAAAGTCCTATTGACATTTGACCTGCCCCGAATCTTACTCTTAATCACTGTATAAACACTTAAAAGGAGTCAACGCATAGTTCTGTGATGTGGTGGTATGTTTGTTTTCTGCCAAAAATTCTGATCCCAAGATTGGCAAAGAAAGAAAAAAAGCTTTGCGACTCTCATTGCACAGAAGTTGGCTAAGGATCAAAATTCAGGAAACCACACATGCGACTCAAACCTCCATTAACCGGTGACATGGAGTCAGCCACCCTGGCATGACAATCAAATCATTGTGCATGTCGTGTCACACATTACACCGAAAGTTTTTTTTAGTTTCTTCATTTTATGAAGAAAACAAATATTTCAGCGTTGCCCGGAAGTAGGTGATTATGGCACACATAACCAATTAATGGCGTTTGTTACATATTGTCACAAGTGTGACATGATTTTTGTCTCACTGATAGTTTACTGAATGAAAATTGAGACGAAATTTTTAGAAGAAGGCAATGTCGCAACTCGTAAAACTTTAATTTAATTTACATTTCGCGTAAAAACTGCTACTTATAATCCGGAAATCCGGTGACATGGAGTCAGCCACCCTGGCATGACAATCAAATCATTGTGCATGTCGTGTCACACATTACACCGAAAGTTTTTTTAGTTTCTTCATTTTATGAAGAACAAAATAGTTCCGCGTTGCGTGATTATGGCACACATAACCAATTAATGGCGTTTGCTACATATTGTCACAAGTGTGACATGATTTTTGTCTCACTGATAGTTTACTGAATGAAAATTGAGACGAAATTTTTAGAAGAAGGCAATGTCGCTCGTAAAACTTTAATTTAATTTACATTTCGCGTAAAAACTGCTACTTATAATCCGGAAATAGACAACTTATTAAGGATACCAGTCTTACATCTATGATCGTCATGAGCCAATCCGGGATAAGACATTTTGCAGATGTCTACCAATGGTGGATGTAACAATCAACAAGTTTCTTGAAGTTACACAAAATACACAAATCGTAAAGCAGCACAGCACTCAAGGAACTTTGTTCCGGAAAGAAGGCATGATTTCGTCACTTTCACTAATTAGGGGTATTCTTACACATCCGTCGCAATTATATTTTCACTAAAGATGTTTCGAAATAAGCACAACACTTCACTAACTAACTGCAACAACTTTGCTCGTTTCACGGGAATTATGACCCATTTTCGTTACCCAACGAATAATTGGATATTAATAATACTTTTAGTTCACGTAGCTGGTATTATGTTGCCGAATTTAAACCGAACTTGCTAGTATATTGGGAAGACGGTGTGATGTGGTCAACAAGTTTCTTGAAGTTACACAAAATACACAAATCGTAAAGCAGCACAGCACTCAAGGAACTTTGTTCCGGAAAGAAGACATGATTTCGTCACTTTCACTCATTAGGGGTATTCTTACACATCAGTCGCAATCATATTTTCACTAAAGATGTTTCGAAATAAGCACAGCACTTCACTAACTAACTGCAACAACATTTGCTCGTTTCACGGGAATTATGACCCATTTTCGTTACCCAACGAATAATTGGATATTAATAATACTTTTAGTTCACGTAGCTGGTATTATGTTATCGAATTTAAACCGAACTTGCTAGTATATTGGGAAGACGGTGTGATGTGGATAGAGCGAGACGAAGAATGATGCATCCAGGGAAGAAGTCGGATGCAAACTGATCACACCACGTCAAATTCCGGGCATTTTATAAAGAAACCCGAGAAAGTTGGATTGTTTCTCTGTTCAAGCTACACGTCAGGAGAGTAAAATACAAGAGTAGTGCAGGTAGAGCCGGGACTCATTGCAAGATTCCTACATTCAATCAATTGACTCTAGTCCATTTTCTTGTACATTTGTGAACAGAAATTTAAACAGGATCATGTTACCCGACCCGACAAAACCACAGGCATGCAAACCAAAGAGGTAAGAAATGTTTTTTGATAGAATGGGTAAAACTCAGAGAAATCTGCGAGCTCAATTTCTTGGCATGGTTAATGTTTTTGTGAGAATATTTCTGTTGGAATTTCTTGCATATGTATTTGTTTTCAGAATTTCAGAAACAAAACAAAACATTTTGTAAGATATTTTTGCCAAAAACTGAAATGGTGTGAGAACGAAATTAATCGCTAATCCACATTTCTATTGTATATAAGCAAGAAATCCAATACTTCAATTTCTAAAAGCTAAACCTGTTTTCCTTTCTCGGATCACATCTGGTGAATTAGAACTGGCTTTACTAAATGTATTGTCTATCTATCCATTTTATCATACTATCCAATTTTTGCATTTACTTTACTCTCACAAGAAAACAACACGGTAAACCACTTACTTTCTCCCAGACGTCTTAAACATATTTTCCCAAAGTGAATTCCCACCTGGCACCTCATGTCCCTAGTGTTTTTATTTTATAAATATAATCCACCCCCCATATTCCCTGTATTAAAATTTTATCTAAAAATCCAGTCAGCCTCGTAAAATAAAATCTTATATTCCCAAAAGTGTCGTAAGCCAAAAGAAAAATACGTAAGACGATTCCACGCATTTGGAATTATTTAAAGACTTTTTAAAGCTTATTTTTTATCGAGAAAGTAAGAACAGTAGCCTAACATGCAAAATTACTAAAGACACAGCAACAATGCAGTGGAAAGTCATTCCTTATTTTTAGCAAAAAAAATCCCATAAAATATTTACAAAACACTTACCCTAATAGATGAATGAGTCTTGGAACAACAAACAAAAATGAGTGATTGCACCC
This sequence comes from Folsomia manolachei, assembly GCA_036491905.1. Classification (NCBI taxonomy): domain Eukaryota; kingdom Metazoa; phylum Arthropoda; class Collembola; order Entomobryomorpha; family Isotomidae; genus Folsomia; species Folsomia manolachei. Next base: position 22,232 of record JAAXNX010000655.1, on the reverse strand, counting down.
CATTCCGTAAATAGATTCATCCCTCATCTCCTCAATAATTCCCGACTTTCTAAACCTACTAGCAGCCAAAACACAACCTGGAATCTTACCACAAATATTTTAAGGTAACAAAGATTTTTGGCGAGAAAATCTCGTCTATTCCCTAGAGTCACTTTTCTCACCAGCCAACCCACACCTCGCCAACTTATGGCCACACTGGTTGGACTGTGACCACGACTTTCTCCAGAGAAAGTGGCCAAATAACCCTGCGGGTCTTACTTTAACTAACATCCAGAACCTTATCCGTGCAGATAAGTGTCTCACCAAGATACCCTTTCATTACAAAGGTTGTTGCGACCTACCTATTATGGGACAATGACACGACAAAAAAAATCACAAAAGTTTGCTGGTCTCTAAAGTTCTGAATGCAGGACACAACCCAGAGATTAATTCCGTGAAAATAACTTTGGCATGTGATATAAAACGGTGTTGCCTTTGGTTTGGTCAGTCGAGATTACTTGGATAGAAGAAAAGTGCAGACTAAGTGAAAGTAAAGTGAAGTCTGACTGACTTGACGCGTGACATGGTTTGTTGACTGATCCATTGCTGTTGGTTGAGCAAGGAGATGATGTTTCCAGTCTAACACTAGCGTGACAACGCGTGTCATAAATAGTTTTTTTGTGTAACACCAATTTAACTCAAGTTTCCTGGATAAAAAACTTTATTCCCAATTTTACCAGTTATTCTCAGATTATAAGGTATCATGATCTGTATCAAATAGCTTGTTAACTGCAGAGTGGCATGATGTTGAGCAATATTTAAGAAAGTCATAATATGCAACGTAAATGCAGGCGAACTTTCTCCATTAAATATTAGTATTCTCAAAAAAATCACTGTACTTTCTCCAACTCAAAACTTGCAACAACTCCCAGATATTGATTCTGACTTGACTTCGACTCTCCTTGGTATTAGTGAGTGAGTACTTATCAAAAGTCCGAAGAGGATTTATGAAGTTATGTCAATCAGAGTGACACGTCGTCTCAACTCAATTCTACCACACCACCACACCAGTGCCTGTCTCATCTCATTCTTTTGAGCCAGCTTATCATGTGGTTCTTGCCTCTATCTCTTTGCTTTTAGTTGGACATTTATCCGAATCATGGGAGTGGATTAATCCTTGGCTGTGAGAGATGATTCAGTGGTGTGGTGTGGTGACTTGGTTGGGAGTCCACTTCACTCACTGTTATAACTCAGAAATGCATTATAGTTCAGGGTGTCGTGCTAGCTGAGATTTAGTCAGAGGATGTACTATTCACTTCATTTTTTCTACTTACTGCTTTCACTTAAATAAATAGAGCACAGCTTTCTAAAGATGTTATTATCCGAGTTATGACCTGGAATACGTATGAATTGTAGCTTTCGTGTTGTGTCCATTATATTGTGGAAGACTTGAAAAACATGGATCTGAAAGTCGCTTGGTTTGGTGGTGATGTGACGTGTTTAATATCTATTAGCGTCCATCCTGCAATGTCATCAAACTTCATATCCTACACAGTTTTTATCGTGGCTCGGTAGCTTTCCACAAGAATTAGCTGTGCATCAAAAAAATGAGTTTGCTTTCTCTAGCTTTCTCCCGGACCGAAATAGTATTTTACTACTGAGACAGAGTAAAATGACAACGACACTGGATAAGAGCTACTATAACATACTGGTTAGCTATTAGTGTCCTTGCATGCATGCCAATAAAAAAATTGCCGGTTTGATTACACCCAGGTAAATAGATTTATGTCAACTAATTACCGTTGGGCTGGACGAGACATTGGATAGGTACACACAACGATTAATTTGGCATGTCTATTTGTTTGTTGTCCTCATTTTTTTCCTAATTTGCGAAACCCACCCAATAAAAACATTTCCTTCCTGGCTACCTGTACCAGAGTGACTTGACTTTGACATGACCAACTACTAGTTGGCGAATATAATGTGTACCACCTTCAACAACTAAAGTACCACCCATTTTCTGCCAGTCTCAACCGAATCATTACTTCCTTCCGCTCCATTTCAGTTCCCAATTATTCTTCCTTTTCTCAATCCAACCAACCACAACCTCACATAATGATGTTCATCATGCCATAACAGTGCACACCTTGCCCAGTAATACACTTCTGGCGAGTCTCGTAAAATCCAGGAAATTTCTACGCCATGATCATGATAAGTATCGATTGACCCAAGGTATAGTCGCGGCCCATCATTACATCGTCTGTAGGAAGTAAATCAACTTCAACCCAACATAAACCACTACCGACACGACATTAAAGTAAAACTAAACTGGATCCAAAATCCATCCATCCATCGACAGCCAGACATAAAACTTGTGGACGAGATAGTGTGTGGAAATGAAATGAGGTGATGGACCAAAACCGGGGTGGTATCATTAGATATCGTCATTTATCCCCGAATTCCTTTAGTCTTCGTCAAACTATCCATCCCATAGCCGGAGGATGGTTGTGGTAAAAGTCTTGTTAGAAGGGTTGGACAGAGACTAGAAGTGCGATATTCTCGTGGCCTTACTTTGTGGAAACTTTTTTTGTGTGTGAAATTTTACGAGTCTCGTGAATTTTTTTGCGATCTATCAGATTAGCCACAGGCTGTTAAAGGATGAATTTATAAACAGGTACCCCTTTTGCCATGCAAGATGCAACGACACTAAATGACTGCTTGAATGCATGATTCCCTTTGTAATTTAAGTACAATTGAGATTAAGAAATTAACACACAACCTTCTGAAGGCTTACTTAGTTTGACCAAGAACAAGATGAGGTAAGACATAACCCGAGTTAAATGAGGCAAATTTTATGTTTATGACAATTTTGAGGTGAAAGTAGTTTCACAAGGAAAGGTAGGCCAGAAACCATTACTCCCACATATCTTAATGAACTCGTTATTGTTCTGGATTTGAGACAATGTAGTCCACTTCATAACATCTCAAGTGGACTGATTGAATTGGCGGAAATGTCTTTATTTTCTTTAACTAATTGTAACATCCAAACGTCTCCAGTACTAAATTTGGATNATTGAATTGGCGGAAATGTCTTTATTTTCTTTAACTAATTGTAACATCCAAACGTCTCCAGTACTAAATTTGGATAGACAATAAAAGGTTAAATTCTTAGGTGATGTTTGGATGTCTTCAAAGTAATTAAGTTTGCTATAACGGTCACACGAACAAAAGGTTATCTTTCATCTTAATGTCACTATTTACTAACCAACTTACCTCCCAAAGTTTGCTGGCCTTCTAAGTAGATGGGGATTGAACAAGGCAAAATAGGTTTATGTTTGCATTTGTTTGCTTTGAACTGAATGAGCTCAATGTTCATTAAGTATTACACGTACGTAGTTGAAATGAGGAGGATTTGTGTGACAAAGATTAAATCGCATTGTACTTTCTCCAAATGGGCTGCTCTTAAACTAAAATTAGTAGCAGGGGCTGTAATAGGTTGCTTATTTGGAAAATTAATGGTAGTTTGCATGAATTAGTATTTTTTAAATGTGGACAACATTGGGTTAGAGTTAGCGAAACCCAATTTTAAAGACAAGCCCAAAATGCCTTTTATGCAGTAGTTCAGAAAACAGTATTTGCAAAACACCAACAAATTTTATGTTTTCACAATTTTACGGTATATCATTAGTTCCTTTTGATACAGAATTGTGTTGTGATTTCCATGATGGAAATTCCATCCATTCCGCCCCACCTAATAGAGCATCTATTTAAAGTGTTTACATTTCCAAAGTCTCCAAATTATGATTATGTTTAGCTATTTAGAAAATCCTTTACCCCAACATCCAGATTCTGTAATGAAACAAGATCCAAAATGATGTCACACTTTCTCCTCTCCTAAACCATTGGATGGTGGTTGTGGTCGTAGTGTGTGGAATGGTCTGATAAGGAGAAAGCACAAACTGCATTAAACCATTATTAGTAGGATTTCGCATTAAGCAACACTCAACTCTGCTCTAACCATACAACAAAAGTAAACCCGAACCCAACCACGACCAAGTTGGTTGAACCAACAGATTCCAAGTAAAACGAAGCCAGAAGGGTATTCCAACAGATAAGTGGTTGTCTGCCATAAGGACACAAAACCGTAATTTACTGTAAACGTGAGTTTATTACGGTACAAGAAATGAAGTGGCTTTCTCCTCAAACTCTGAAGCTGCTCACAAAAAAATAATTATACTTTCCAGAATTCCTTCACAATTTCATTCAAAAGACCAAAATACCTGGGCCAAAATAACCGGCATTCTTCCAAATATTACCATGTTCCTTACCCGGCCAAGAGCAAATCCCCGCAAATCCGACCTCCATCCAACATCTGCATAAAAAGGCCAACCGGAAATTTGTTTTTGACATGAACATCATTTACTTAACCGGTAAAAAACTTTTTACTTATCACTCCGTCCCAGCTGGTAAAGTGTGTCTGCGCCTTATTGACACCATTCAAAACTGACATCCAACACATTGTTATTAGCCATTGCCATTACACTCACATTGTTTACACCTTCAATGCCTCCACAACAATGGCACAAAGACTCCATGAAACGTGACTCTCGACGAGAATTTCTCGCCATTTTCTTATTTACTGAGTAAACCCATAGTGAAAGTTAGCACAACACAATTTGTTTGTGGTCTCATGTTTGTTTTCATCTCCCAATTTGTCACCCATTCTTTATTGTCGGGTTTCTGAATTGACTCCAAGTTTTTCCAGGGACATCCTGCTTTCTTTACTTTCTCCACTCATTCTTCTGTGGCAGTCAATTTCTTTGGGCTCAACAAACAGTGGATGGATTATCTGGTGACTCCTCCTCCTCATTTACTTCCTTGATTTTCCAATTATCTCTCCTGGCACTGACAGGAAGAAGAATCTGCTACAAAAAGACTGGCTAGCGAGGGAGTGACGAATGATTTCTGTCAAAGAAATGAGGGTAATTCTTTCCCACTTTTACAAACCAAGAGAAGGGTGGATTGGTTTTGTAATTCCATTGAAGATTTGGTGGAGAAAGTGGGAGAAAGTCGGGAGCGGAGAAATGGGTAGGAAATGGGTAAAGGCAAACTTATTTCGGTTTATGGCTTTTTTGTATCTTGTTGGTTTAACTGGGTTTGGTTTGGCAAAAAATCAGTTCCAGTCCAACTTAAATATGTTGTGTTATAAAAAAAAGAAAGTTTTTTTAAAATCTATGCAAAAATCGGATTTTACGAGAATATTTTATGATGGAATATTTTTATCTGTAAAGAATTTGATAGCCTTTTCATCCGAATGTTGAAGGATTTGAAGAGAAAATCTTAATCTATATTCTAGTCGTACTCAAATCATAATAATAAAAATTACTATTCTCATGCACTTTCCAATTTTTTCATTTTATTGTTACACACTGAATTTGAGATTTTATCACTATTTTACACAAAATTTTAGTCATTTCATCCACTCACTTGATTCTTTTAGAATTTTGGGTTGAATCATAATTTACAATTCACCTCACTACCATGCACCACATATCCTAATGAGCCCTTAGATCAACGGACGTGTTGAATCTCAAACACCCAAACCCCACTGATTGCATTGTAACTCAAAAACTTTCCATTGAATCTTGCACAAGATTTGAGAAGGACTCGTTCATAATTTAGTTCCTTGATTTTGTCACAATCTCGGATGTCCATCCCAGTATTTTTACACTTTGGCCAGACATTTTTCAAAGTAACAATCGCCCTCCGATTTAATTCCTGACCGTACGGCGGCTTCATGGCAGAATCCGGGTAAAGGATGGCTTCTTTGTGCGAAAATTCCACTAATTTCCATAAAAATTGTCAGATACAAGATTTGCAACTTGACTCAATTTATGTGAATGTTTCCTTATTATTACCAGTTTCATCCAGATTCAATCCAGTTACATCCACCTCTCCCGGAAACTTGATCTCGCCATGGGTCAAATGCCCCACGAGGAAATCTGACACAAGGGTCTGTCCCGTAACCGAATTCTTGATAATGTCCAACGTGGCAAGGTACGGTTTGCAGAAATAATACGGTCTCGTCAACTTGACTCCACACTCATCCCCCGGCTTTTTAACGGGTAGTCCGTTACTCCCAATCCGGACTGGGGCCCGATACCTCGGAGCGAGGTCTTGCGTCACACGAGGACCCAGGCGAAGCAATCCATTCGGACAATATTTCATTGGTGACGGCAAATGCGTCGGGGCGGAAGGATTCCCAATGAATCGGTGATTATGGAAGAGACTCTTGGTCTGACTTTGAGTAGTTTGGATATCCGAGAAGTTTAGTGGAACGTCAAAAATAGTGTCAACCGTTGTCCCACGACGACTTCGTCCATCCAGGGGTCGCATATTCCACTTCCTGTCCTGATGAGGACTGTCATATCTCTCCAATACAGTTGTCCCAAGAATGGGATCAATCCCGTCATTATATTTTGGTGGACCACGCGGCGTCGTTCTGTCAGATCCTGCAGAACCAACACCAAGGCGTTGCTCTCTTCGGCGACGTTCCTGCCAATTATTCCACTCATCTCGGAGGTGACATGGGATTGACTCCTGGTCAAAGAGTCCCATCAGAGGTGGAGGTGGCTTAAAACCTCTTGTCGAAGGTGAGAAAGAATAATGTCCCAAATTTTCCGAGAGTAATTTCACCTGTGCTCGTAAGGTATCTAGCTCCAGGCGTTCTAACGACTTGACGCGTCGCCCCCGGTCGGCAACCTCTTCTCCGGGACACTTCATGAGGATGGGGAGTAAGTCGGAGTTTAATCCGATGGCACAGGGGTCACCGGTGGCAGGATTTCGTCCCCAGTGGAATAGTGGGGACTGGAAGACAGGATCCGGGGTGAGGGTGGAGGGACCTCGGCCTTCTCGGGGGAGGAGGAGAGAGTTTCGCATGAACTTCTCGGGGAGGCTGGCGTCTATTTTGGAAAGATAGCAAATAAGTGACAAGTTAACAAGGATGTGGTTCGAAAATTGTTAGCTTTAGTAATACCACTGCTTCCCCAAGCTGATTGGACTGGACTTGGAAATGACACCAGAGAAGGTTGCTGTTGCTGCTGCTGCGGTTGGGGGGCAGGTTGAAGGCAGTAAAGCTGTTGTTGAGGTGGACCAAATTGATATTGTGACTGACATTGAGGCTGTGACATTGAGGCTGTGACGAAGAACTGTTGTTGTTGAGGCTGAGGAGGCTGACCAAATATTGGCGTTTGAACAGGTACTGGTTGTTGTTGAGGCATTGGCTGAATTTGAAATAGTTGCTGTTGAGGCTGGGGTTGTGGAAAAAATGACAAATTTTGTGGGGGTGGTTGTTGCTGTTGGAATTGAAAAGATTGGTTAGGGTTGAAAAATGGTTGGAAGGGTTGTTGCTGCTGTTGATTTTGTGACTGTGGTAATCCGGCCCAGTTAAAGGGCACAATTTGCGGTGTGGGTGTGGCAGTGTCCATCATATTTGATTCAACCTGGGCCGGAAATGAGTTTTGTCCAAAGGGAGATATCTGTGGGGTTGGTTGGCTGAAGAGGAATTGCTGCTGGGACTGGGGTATGGTTTGCCCGACAAATGCGAAGGGTGTGGTAGATTGTGGGGTGAACATTGTGGATAAACTTGGGCACGCAATTCACGAGATAATTTTACTGTTTGGTCATGAAACATGCTAAATTGTTTGGCTTGCATTTGCACTGTTTTTCTAGGAACTTTAAATTTTATTTTTATTTTCAAGTGGTAAGAATATGAGGACCTTTGGTAACCTAACATCTTTTTGAACATTTTTCCCAGTTTCTCAATTTTGCAAAGGTTTTCTTTTCTGCAGACCAATATAGAATACGAAAGCTGCGACTATCTCTTTTAATTATTCATTTATAAAAGGACATTAATTATTGCCTTCTTCACTAATAATGAAATGTTTTTAATGCCATGAAATCAACACGTGAACCAACTTTCCCATTTTGTGGTGATTACTTGAAGAAGGAATTCAATTCATAGTTTTATTGAAATCGGTTTGGTTTTGCTCAAAGTAAATCTAATGCTTGGAATTTTGGATAAATGAAGGCATAGAAAAGTACAAATTATTGGCTTTGGTTTAACTTTCCCATTTTGTGGTGATTACTTGAAGAAGGAATTCAATTCATAGTTTTATTGAAATCGGTTTGGTTTTGCTCAAAGTAAATCTAATGCTTGGAATTTGGATAAATGAAGGCATAGAAAAGTACAAATTATTGGCTTTGGTTTGAAAGATGCTGAAGCGATGCTAATGATGATATGCGAGGATGGACATCTTATCAGTCTTGGCTCTTATCTAATGGCATTGATACTAAGATATTTAACAATTCCGACTTCCTTTGTCAGAGTTTGTCACTTGTATTTGCCTTGCATTAGAGATAAAGTTTTATGCGGCTTCATTTTCTATTCACAGTATTGTCCGTATTGCAAGATAAGAACTTTTTAAACTGTTTGATCTTTTATTCACCAAAGATTTCATTTATCTCCAATTCTAAGCAATTGAATCATTATCCAATCGTAACCTAACATAAATTACTTAATTATCTCAAACCAAATAAATTACCGGATGTCTACACAAATCCAATCAGTCTCAATTTAGCAGGGTGCCGATAAGGATCTACTAATCTTGAAGTCAAAGGTAAAAAATATTAGTTTTCCATCAAGTAATGTTTCTCAGATAGATACAATGGAGTCCATTTTTTAATTACATTCTTAATTCCTAGTTGACGCCATGGCCCTATCCAGCCACGCCAATTTGGTTTACTACGAGTTGGACCAATTCGAACAAAAATTGGCCCGAGAGCATGTCTCATCCCAGTTTGAGATAGAACGCCAGCGTCTCAGGTCAGAGGTCAATCGTCTCCAATGGGATGCTTATCATGTCGATAATGCCATGCGGAATGCCGGCTCAAGGGCTTTCATGTATGAGCACCACGCCCACCAAGTCCGGCATAGGACTTACATTTTGCGGAATGAGATCGGATTTGCGAAATCTCAATTGACTGCTTTTACACAATGTAAGTAAAGTTTCAACTGACAACGCCATGTGCTAATTTTCTGTTTTTTCGACAGTGTGCAAAAATCCTCCACGTAAAACAACCATTTTTTCGTCCCCATCCGAATCCTGTTCATCCCCAGAAGGGGGCAAAACTCCAGGCGGAATAATGTCGTCCGTGTACTGGTTCAGTCCTCAAAGGTTATCGGGTAGCAGTCAAAAAAGTTCGCAGTAAAATGTATCAGCTCATGTAGTACTCGTTATTCTGGCGTTATCCGGTTTGAACTAATATGCAATTTGTTATGACTTTCGAAATGGACAATAAACCGAGCTTCTTTTGTCTTTTGCATAAGCGTAATTTCTCCTTTTTTTGCAAATAGTATTTTGGCATTCATATATTTTTGAAAATTGTTGAAGCTGGAAATGAATTTTTTCGAATTAAAGATTCAGATTCCTGAAAGCACAAAAATTTTGCATAAAGTTGGAAACCAAGTGAGACTAAATCCTGCCCAAAGTCGGTGGGATCCCGTTGAGAATAATAAACTTTAAACTTTTGCTTCCAACTCGTCACTCAAATTTCCAGTTCCACGTAAAAAAGGTTTCTTTCCAGTTAGTAAACAGTGCTTATCTTAGTTACACGTTATCTTTAATTCCTCCAAGTTTTTGCCACTGACAGCTTGCAAGTGGTCTGGACACATAAACATATTGAGGCAAGAATAGTTAAGAGAGTTTGGGTGCATCCGGTCAATTGACGGCCAATTGCAAATTCGGTGGGATCCCGTTGAGAATAATAAACTTTAAACTTTTGCTTCCAACTCGTCACTCAAATTTCCAGTTCCACGTAAAAAGGGTTTCCTTCCACCAGTTAGTAAACAGTGCTTATCTTAATTACACGTTATCTTTAATTGCTCTAGATTTTGCAACTGACAGCTTGCTAGTGGTCTGGACACATAAACATATTGAGGCAAGAATAGTTAAGAGAGTTTGGGTGCATCCGGTTAATTGACGGCCAATTGCAAATTATTAAGTCACTAATTAATTTGTGCACCTGGAGGTCACGGAATGGGTTCGACATCTTGGTGGGGTTGGCCTTTGCTAGTACTTTCCGGAATTACTTTGTTAATACCGACTACACAAGCTCAACAAGGACAACCCGGTCAAGGACAGGAATGGAACACGGCAGACTACTATAAAAGGGAACATTCCTTGGGGAGACCTTATCAAGGTGGGTGGGGTGTGGTGGGGTAATTAGTTTTAAAGATAAAGGTTTTCTTCCTGGATTTGTAATGTTAATGTTATCTTTGTTTTGTAGGAAGTGGGTGGCAAATTCCATACTGGGACTTCCATGGGAGGTGGGTACAAATAATTAAAAAATTCAAGTTTATTAGGGATGTACTAATAATTTATTAATATGATTGACTTGCAGTACAATTGTCACAAACCAACACATCAGACTGACCCCAGATTCTAGATCTCAACAAGGAGCTATTTGGAACTCGGTGGTAATTAACAATTTCGACAGATTTAACTAATCCGCAGATTCATAATCATAATTAATGCAAGTAAATTACTGAACTAATGTTGTTACTTTGTTTAGGGAATTCAAATGAGAAACTGGGAAGTGCAAATGCAATTCCAAATTCATGGTAAAGGCAAGGACTTATTTGGAGATGGGATGGTGTTTTGGTACGCCAAGGACCGAATGATTCCTGGACCAGTGTTTGGATCTAAGGACTACTTCATGGGAATGGCCATCTTTCTTGATACCTACTCTAATCATAATGGTCCTCATAATCACCAGCATCCTTACATTTCTGCTATGGTAGGTTTAGCTCAGTATAAATTCGATTGTGACAATTGACTGCAATCAAGTTTAATTATTTTCTTTCTTTCTACTGTGCTTAGGTTAATAATGGAAGCCTTCACTATGACCATGATAAAGACGGAACTCATACTCAGCTGGGTATGAAGCTTAATTGTAAAGTATGTTGATGGTCACATTGAAATTAAAATTTTCTTTAGCTGGGTGTGAGGCAAAACTTCGAAATCTTCAACATGATTCCTGGGTTGCGATCCGTTATGAGAATGATGTTTTGTCAGGTATGCAAGAGGCTATAATATATTTTATGTATGTGTTTCAATTGAATATCCGCTAATGATATACTATTTTGTTCAGTTTCTACCGACATTTTGAACAAGAATGCATGGGCACCGTGTCTGAGGGTTGAAGGCGTCCAGCTCCCGACTGGATATCACTTTGGTATTTCTTCGGCGACTGGAGATTTGTAAGCATTTAAAATTTTATAAATAATAATTGGTTTCTGACTTTACTTACACTGTCCGTTTTTATTCAGATCTGATAACCACGATTTAATTGCTTTAAAGGTAAGTCATTAATTAAGTTATACATTTAGTTAAGTTAAAGCTTATTCAAGGTAGCGAGCGATCGCACATGAATCTGTCGGTTTGTTGTTGGTTTCTTGTTTGTTCTAATTTACTGCGCGTAATTGTATATTTTCTAATTGAATTTTTCAATTAAGACTTACGAGCTTGACGCGGGTCCCGGAATTCAGGTAGACATAATTTCTGTCCATAACTTGGAGCACTTACTAATCGTGCAATGTTATTATGATTAGGGTTCTCGTGATCACATCCTTCCATCAGCCAAGACTTTCGAACAGCCTCGAGAACATGTTGATGATAAGCCGGCGGGTTGGTCCGGAGTGAAAATTTTCTTTGTCACACTATTTGGAATTTTGGGAACAGTTGTCCTCGTCGTAGTAGGATTAATGGTTTATCAAAATCATCAACAAAATTCTAGAAAGCGGTTCTACTAAAAAAAAAAAGCAGAAGAGTAAAGAAAATGAAGTCCAGGAGAATACATCACCAGCTAAATAAAGTACAGTCAAAAGTTTTATATTGTGAATTTTACAATGTCTTATAAGTATATGCAAAATATCTCACAGGCTTGAGTTGTGAATTAGTTTTAAAATGTTGAAAAATCCTATTCCCTTGAAAGTAAGCTACCAAAGCCATCAAAGTGTAACAAGTATAGTTCCGAAACAATAATTTAATTAAGCTACCTCGTTCATTATTGTAAAAACCACAAAAAGGGAAGAATTGTTTTGTTTGATAGAAATCTTGTCATTCTTTCGCCAAACATTTGCCAATTCACTCATCAGTTTAATTGTGTAATTTTGCTTGAGTTAATGATAGTATTAGTGGAATCGCAGTAGCATTAAAAATTGGTGAATAAGTTTTCAAAGAGTAAACAGTAGGTAATTATATGTAATATTTTAAAACTCAAAAGATTTCTAGTGATTTTTGACTGAATCTAAATTAATTAGTCCAATACAGTAGAAAATGTTTTTTTTAAGTTTATCCATTTCAAACCCTTATCATGTTTTACCAACACATTTTGTGATGTAAATTAAAATGAATTGCATCCGCATTTCGCAGAAGCGTTCAATTGTGATCCCTGAGCTGGACCATTTCCATTCAACAATAAATAGTGAATAAATCCATGAAGCTTAATGAAACATTAATTGCCTTAATCGCGCAGTGTCATTTTTTTCTAAATATTATTTTTTTCTCATTTTATTTTCCGACATTTAATCTTCGTACAATTTTAATCTCTGTTTTGAATGAAGCAATTTTTACATCTATCCCTTTCCTACTTTTAACTCGTAGACTTATTAATTTGCAAACTATTCAGTTCTGTAAGTTAATTTTAATGGAATACAAAAAAATACAGTTAGTTTTTGGCCTTGTCAATCTTCCGGAACGAACATTTCTGTAAAAGGTTGACAGATCCGTCAGGTAACTTTGACATGAAATATTTACACAGTATGATGAGTAACTAATTTACAGATATTGCCATCCTTTCATAATGAATTAATTACATTACAAAAATAGAAAGCAAAGTCAAGTATCAGGAATTTGATAACATTGGACAGTCGATCAGTGGCAATTAGTTGAAAATTACAAATAATATAAATTCATGAAACCTCTGTTTCTGGCACATTTATAAAAGGTCGCTAAAAGTTGAAGAAGATTGAACATTCCTTAATTTAAATGTATATAAATGTTTGGTAAAGTAGTTAAAGTTGAAGAAGCCTCACATTAAATTAGAGCTCAACAATAAGAGTTTGATACAAAAAGAGTAAAATAACCATTTACATTTCTTTTTAAAATAATTTCTTAAAAAACTGTATACATTATTTTGCATTGGATTTGCTATTTTTTTCGGGCTCAGTATGTCTCCTTTTCCTTCCGAATGCATCTTCCATCCGGAAACTTTCCCAAGCTGCCGGTCGACTCGATCCCCTACGGTCCAGGTCACTCTGATGCCTTTGATAACCTCGCTCAGGAAATTGGTAGTACTCCTTTAGGCGACTTTGTTGCCGTAAATAATCCTCCTGTCGCCTTTGACCCGCTTGGACCAACTCCTTAGAGAAATGATGGTGTGGGATATGCCTCGTTAATCGAGGCAGGAAAGGTTTCCCACTGCAAAAATAGTGTAAAACACATTAATGTCATTCTCTTCAAAATTTTAAATTATTTAAAAAACATGTCAAAACCTACTTTGTCACCAGCACCCGAGGGACATTCGGCTTGGCAAAAGGTATCCGTGGGACATCCACATGAGAAAAGTGATGATCATTCACATTCACTGGTTCCGCACCATCCCCATCATCATAATACTCTGGTGGGTTATCGCCTGATAAGCCGGAACCACTTGGACCCGTACCATCACTCCCACTAGGCCCTGTTTGCTCCTGTAAAATGTTCTTACCCGGAGGTGGTGCTCTTACTTGATGTAAAACCGTTCTCAACGTTGTCGACGCGACTTGATGCGGACTCTTCACAATAATCATTGGTTCCTGTTCCTGTTCCATCTGAAGTTCCGCGTCATCCGGGTAGTCATCCTCATAATAGTATGGCTCCGGTTCGGGCGTCGTTTTAGGAAGTGGTCTCCTCGTCGTTGTAGTAGCTTTAGTTGTGGTCGTAAATCTACCCGGTCTCGGAGTTATTGACACTTTACCCGTCACAGTGGGTGGGCTCCGGGTAGATTTAGAGCTTGAAGAAAACGCGACGGAAACATGGGACTTAGTTTCACTCCCCTTATTCGAATTTGATCCTCTGTCCCGATCACTCTTATCCGAAATGGAGGCCGAGCGTCCATCCCGATAATCGTATGAATTCCCAGAAACTTTACCCCTAGAGTAAGATGATCCCTGGGGTTGGTAGAGGTTCTTATTGGACCTTTGTGATTGTGTCAGGGGTGCCGCATAGCTTTTAGGTTGGGAACTACCTCCCGTTGGCGTTGACCCTGACCCCGTTGTGGAGGAAAGTTCGTAGTCTACATCGTCATAATACTCGTCGCCATATTGTTCCTCGTACTCTTCCGGTTTAAGGAGTGGGGGTGGCGGAGGTGTCCTGGATTTCGGGGTGGTGGTAACAGGGCTAGGAGTGACATGAGGTTGACCTTGACCTCGTGGTCGGACCGTGGAGGAGGAGGAGACTCCATAAACAATGGTTTTTGGACCAGAAGGTATTTTTCGGGCCGTACTTTCACTCCCTTGGGACTCGCTTTCCCCACTCACGGTATAACTGCCGTCCTCTTTTTCGCCCGAAGTGGGATTATGATTGAAAATGTAGCTCTGTTGAGATTGTGAATTGTAGCCGGAAGAAACATGAGAGTGGGGTGTTTTTAGGTAGTAGTTAAACGAGGAGAAACCCTTATTCGGGGAATTGGAGGCGACGGAATTGCTGGATTTTGTGGAGGACGGCGACGCCGGAGCTCGGGGGCGTGGTGTCGTTGTTCGAGTGGTAGTGGTGGATCTATAGGTCGTCGTGGAGGTGGTGGTACGTGGTGTTGTTGTAGTTGTGGTGGTGGGTGGGAGTGGTTTCTGAGTGGAAACGGGACGAATGAAGTCATCCTCCTCGTCCTGATCGGGTTCGGGTGGTTTTGGCGTGGCCACGTGGGGGACGTAGAGGTCAAGATTTAAGTCGTAGAATTGTTCGGCTTTGGAACACAAAAATTAGCAAAAATTAGCAAAAATTATAGAATTAAATCATTGCATCAAGGCTACCCCGTCTCTCTCTCATAACTAATAAGCTTTGTACTACAAACCTCAAAATGCCCCAAAAAGCCTTACCTTTGGAGCAGTCGACTTCGTCGACACGCTCACAAACTCGGGTTTCTTGATCAAATACCGTTCCGTTGAGGCAGAGGAATTTTATGTCTTGGACTTCGTCTGGAAGGACAAGGAGAAAGAGAATGAATTAGAAAATTGTGAATTACTTAAATGGGTTTTGAACAGGTTTAAGTAATTTTTATTCATGCATTATATAGCCATGTCCAACTACGAAGCAGTCATTGTCTATGTGATGGAATTTCATTCACGCATTTATATTGTTGACTCTGTTTCGATTCAACAAAATTAAATGACAATAATTTTCTACAAGTAAGAATTACATCGCTTAAATAGCATTCATTGATGCAAGTCCTATCTTTGGACTTGATGCCTTAATTTATTGTAGATTTGCATGTGTGAATCATTAGCTCATAGATAAGATGACTTTTAAAAATTGTCCATAAATAATATTACCATATTTTCTATTCGAATTTATTTATTTTATAATGATTTATGAATTTTGCAAACTGCCTTAATTTGAACAATACATTCTACACTTAATCTGTGTACGAAATAAAACGCAATTTAATGATCAGCTTTATTTTGTCTGTCACTAAAATTATCCAACACTTGTGTTTCGTGAAAATTTTGAATTCGACATAAGATTTCCAAAGTTCCCAAGCGACCAGCCACACCCACTTTGTTGCAATTATTTAAAAACCTTAGATTATAAACCTAATCGGCCATCGCATCCATTTCCACATTTTGGCCAATGATTTTGTAACAACAATGGAACCCTCAGGAGGCGAGGAAGACGCCCACAGTTCCCCACAACATCCCCAACCTTCCACCACATTGGAGGCGTTACCCTCCGAGGTAATTATTTCCTATTTTCCTTAAACCATCCACAAATTGCATCCTTAATCTTCTCCCAGATTCTTGAACCAATCGTGAAACTACTTCCTTACAAAGATCGAATCAAAGCTACGCAAATATCCCTGCGATGGCATCACATCGTGGATGAGCTCCTAGGTCGCAAGTTATTTGTGGGAAGAGCCTGCCAATTCACGCCAGATGATGAAGAACGTTACAGACATCACTACGTTTCCGTCAATAATCTGGGAAAGGTTGGCGTCAATACTTGCTATGTCGGGGAAATTGTGGATCCACTAAAATCCATGAGCAATTTTGCTTACTACTGGAGTAAACTTAAGTAAGCAAGTTACACCCATCCGAGAAAAATTTCTGGAATTTAATTCAGTTCGTAATTTACTAGGGAGTCCATGTTTGGTCCAAGTCTTCCAAAATTTAAGCATCCGTTTTTAGTTAAACATATCTTCTTCGATGGACCTCTTCCCTCGAGATATTTTGATAGTATGATTCGACCCCTGCAAAATCTGGAGCGATTGGATATCCATCTAAGTTCCCTGTGCCAGTTGAACACGGCTAACCTTAGCTTACCATCGTATAAAAAGTTGGAAACGTTAAATATTTGGGTAAGTTTATATCAAACAATCTTTGGTGTCCTTCTTGATTTTTTAATTTTTGTCTGTTTTTTTGACCAGGGACACAAACTGACTCAAGGCCTATTCACCCAATTCTACAACGGATCCCTGATAGTAACCAATCTCCTCTCCTTCATGGAACACAATCATTTCCCAAACCTAACCCAACTCGCCATGGAATATCCATTTGACCTTAAAGAAGACGCTTGGAGAGTAACCGACGCCCTTTTCGAATTCCTAAAGAAACACAGAGCAACCCTAACCAAACTTCGGTTATGCATCAATCTCTTCATTACCGAAGAACCCGACGGCTTTGATTCTGCTGAGGATCGTAATTGGATCATGAAGAGCAAAGCAGCCTCGAAGCTAATAAAATTCAAAAATATTGAACTAAACATTTCTTCAATTTACAAAGTTCGCCTCTCCAAAATCTGGAATGCCTTTGTGGAGTCGCAAAACACTCTCGACGCCGCCACGGTCATGACCTTTCGTCTGGATCAGAGTGTACTGAATCGAATTTGCGAGCAAAATTACCGCACCTTGGTCAATATTGGGCTAACAAGACTTATCCTGAATGAAAACGGACGCTTTATCCCGATTGATTGTAACATCTTCCAGAATTGTGGACTTCTAAAATCCCTCTTCCTGGAGGGGATGCCAACCGGTATGGCGGAACCGGGGATAGTAAATTTGGCTAATTTGCCAAAAACCCTGGAGAAGCTTGAGCTAGGAACACTCACAATGTTTAAGGGGGATGCGGCCCTGCTTTTTCGGGAATTTCCGAATCTGGACACAATATTTCTAGGAGATATTGGACACCAGGGTGAATTTGGGGTGGAGCTGGAAACTTTGCAGGAAGTCATAAGGGAGAGAAGGATAAGTTTTGTGACGTTGTATGGCTGTATTAATGGGGTTCTTCCGGCGGAAGGGATTTCTAATGGCAGTCCGGATGAGGTCAGAATCTCGGTGAGATATTATGGGATGTTGGAACTTAAGTTGAATGCGGACGGGTATTATGAAGCTATCCCGAGACAACCGATACCGGAGATGTTTGTGGATGATTTGGACTAAATTATGTACTCAAGGGTGCAGTAACTACGTCTAGTAGTACTCGCAGATTTATGCAGTTTCTGTCAAAGACGTGCTTTGTGTAACATTTGGCGTAATTTTGATAATAAAGATGGATGAATCTTGCATCTTTCCTATAACCGAGGGGAGTTCGTACCTACGCAATTAACGTATAATTCAAATCCTAAATTTTGATAGATCGTTGCGAAAGTTTTACAATTTCACCAAATAATATTATTCTAGTAAAAGTCCAAAAATAATTCAAAGATAAAGATAACATTGACCCACCAACTTATCAGTAATCTCTTTAGTTCTGGAAACTTTAGACAAACAAATCAAAGCGAGATACAATTATGTCTTCTATTCTTCCAATTATGTGTCTATTTTAGAATGTCATGGATGGATAGATAAATATGACAGTCACACGAGTGCCTCGATAAGTATCACTGCAAATAGTTAGTTAACTTGACTTCTGCAGTTTTAACATTCAGACCTTTCTATCTTTCTGTAAATCTGCAAAACTAAGCATTTGAGTATATTTTTATTACAATTCAACATTCGTAAATTCTTGTCAATTCGTCAATTTTGGAATTGGTCTCAATTTATATGTACTTGGGTAGAATTTGCAAAAAACAGATACACATTGATTGGATTCAAGGATATCTCTTATTGTATTGAAATCCAATCCGTCTTGACGCCAACCCGACACAGACACTTGTAAAGGAATGGAATTTCTAAATCTGAAATCGAAATGACAAGCTATAAAGCAATTGCCAACAAAAACGCCTCACCAACTCAGTTTAATGTTTAATTTAGACGCTGTAACACTGCTGCGATTTGTTCAGCCGGATCAAGGTAAGGTTAAGAATAAATGTGGAATGAGAATGAGATATTTGCTAAGAAAAAGGGAACACAACTCATTTTTATGATTTGTGTAAAGGGCGAATCATTGCGATTACAATGACACGTTGAATTTGTCAAGATAACAATTTAACCGAAGTCGAAAAAAGGACCTATCATTAAAAAAATATTTTTATCTCAACAAAAGTTAACAAAGACTTTAAGTTGTCAAAAAGTGTAAAAAGACTTCATTTGATGTAAAACTTTTATTTTTATTAGAAAACAGACAGTTTTTTTATACATTTCCAAAATGTCTGACAACTCAATCATCTCGAAATTTATAAAAGATATTTCTTGTAAATTCATTTACTTGGATCGTATAACTTTAATGGCAGGTCGACTAAAGTGGATATAAAATAAAACATTCCTTTAAGAAACAAGCAGTGGGTGACAATATAAATGCTGACTACTTTGGAAAGATTGACGCCATATTTATAGCGTAGAATTGCTGACACAGGTCAGTTTGAATGTTATGTGATTTGGCTTGTACTGAAATCATAAAAAAAGGTGTAAAGCAATTGGAAAATTGTTAACTAAGCTACTCTGTACTAACACCCAGCAGGAGACTGTTGTTATTTTATGAGTTTGATTGGCCTATATTTTTAAAATTTCAATAAATATACCAAGAGATTTGCTTCTTTAAGTACGTAACAAATAAAATATTCTTGCAGTATCATATTTCTTTCAATTTTGCATATTTACAGAAGATCAGGAGACATCTTCCCTACTTGCAATTGCAAGTCCTAACTTAAATTGCAAGAAATTCTAAAATACTTACTCTACAATTAAAGCTACAATTTAAGCAAGACCATCATTTTAGGCATTTTTTGACCGTCAACTAAAGTCTTTGCATGACAAATGGGTGTGTCTAAAAAAATAATATTTGTTAAATTGTTGATTTATACTGTCTCCTCACACGCTGTGTTATTGAATCCGACCAATTCATCATTTCCATTATAGGACAACTTAAGGTGTCTAATGTTTACCCAGTATACCACCCATTGACCACATTATTAGCCTCCAGCCTCTGTCTGCATTGTAATCATTGCAAATTTGCAACTTGCCAATAAATAAAGGTTGCCATTTGCATGCAATCCTTTTAATCAAGCAAGGGTTCAGATCAGATCACACATCCAATAAATCTCGACCCATATCTTGCACAAGGGTTGTGTTGTTCTGTCTCCTGCGACACGTGATAAATTCGCACTTCATCATTAATAATGAACCCAATCTGTGAATAAATCAATACAAACTAATTCAACTACCACACTTGAAGTATTTGAATGGGGCTGAACAATCAAAGTGCCCAGAACCACGGAATAATCTTGAAGAATCACTGTATTCACGTCACAATTGAGGGTTATTGCGAGCATGGATATGCCCTACTTACACCATTGATGGACAAATGCTGATTTGTTTTATTTCATTTCATGCAAATTATTTGATAGGTTGAGTGCAATTTTAATTGTAAACGCGAAAATATTCGAGTGACACTCACCACTGTGCATGCTAGTAACTAAATATCCGCCATATATTTACAGTAGACGGTGAAGTATATCAAAATTTAAAAAAATTATTGATTCGATTTATTTCTCTGAATTAATAATTAACTATCGATTGATTGATTTAAAATAGTCTCACCTTTCTGTCCAAGCGTACAAACATGAAACATTTGACATCCCGTCTCCACATCGGCATAGTATCCTCCAATTACTTTCCCTTCACAGGAAAATCTGGTCACCGGCAAATTGTCGAAGTCGATAAACTAGAAAAATTAAGATAACTCAGTTTACTAATCAATTAAAACGCTTCAAACAGTAACAATTTATTGCCAATACAACTAAATTAATTTCCAATTTATTACTACATCCATAAATCAATTTACACTGAATCAATCTAATTTTTATGTAACAGCAAAAATTCTTGGAAGTGGATAATAAATCTTTTATTAGAGTGGCACTAATTATTTATAGGATTACGCATTATTCGCCAAGTGTCAATCCCGTTAACGCCTTACTGCACGGATTGTGCCACTTGACGCATTTTTCATCCTGATTTTACTGAATCTAATCGCGATTAGGTAGCTGAATACATTCTAAAGTTATTTTGCACGCCTTCCCAATTGGCATGAGATTACATTTGGCTCTGTCCAAGCCAAGAGGCAACAATGACTAAATAGTTTTTGGGTGTGGGGTAGTAAATAGAAAGAAATTGGGTTGTCAATCAGAATCAAAATACATTGTGAAGCTAATAATTAATGTCAATATCAAATAAATACTGAATCTTTGTCAGTCAGTCGAATACAAAAGGGCGGCTGCCAACTAATTCAACCAATTTCTGTCAATTTAGCCACTTATTGGGTTTTGGTCTAGTGATTTATGATTTATTGAATGCTTAAACAACTTGCTTTTAAAATTCAACTCTGATTAAATCCTAAGCAATACAAAGGTGAGCAAGGTAGTTGATATAAGTATTTAGCGTTTGTGAAACTCCGCCAATTAGACTTAATGTCAATTAGTTTGTCAATCGATTTGGATAAAGACACATCCATCGGAATTGTGATTGTAGTTGTCTTTCCGATCCAAATTAGCCGAATGCAAATCATGAATTGGTGACAATTGCGTAGGGATGCTTGATTTTTTTCTCATCGGAAGTGCTTTTCCTAATCATTCTGTCATGTCTTGTCCGTCACCAATATCAATTAATTATAGAAATTGATATTCTACAAGTGCTCCAATTTTTTTTGCTGATAGTGCTCAAAGGCTTGCACAGCCAAATGCTGTGTTCACACGGGAAATTTTGTCAAGGAACAGGATCAAGGCCTTGTAAATGCGCATGGCGTCATATTGCAAAAATATTGAATGAAATTACAAATTGGTTAATTCGCAATGCAGCCCTTTATTCCTGCTATTTGGCATTACCCATGTCCACCTTTGTTAAATTAACAGTTTGTTAACAGCTAATTAATTATTGTGCTTCCAGCAGCAATTTTCAAAATTAAATTGTAATTTTAATTACACACTTGAACTTGCCAATCACCTTATTGCATTTTAAATGTTTGACTTGTCCCTGAGAATATTAATTTAAACGTGTTCAGGAACCTGCAAAATTCAGTCATTGCAATTTCTTGGCATTCATTAGCCCGTAAGACAAACATGATGTTGTGTGGTCACAAATTATGTTTTGCTAATTCTTTGCATTTTGCAAGTCCAGTCAAGTTTGCTCTCAATAATTTATGAATTGATTTGACTTTGTTCCTGTCCATTCAGTGAGTTTGTCATTTACTAATTAAAATGTTAATTAATTATACAACGAAGTGAAGTGCCTCCTTAAAATCAATGTTTGATTGAAGTATCAATGTCAGTGTCGAAGTTGATATTTGCTCGCCTAAAAAAACAGCCTCAAGCCACGCTTAACCTTGTCAGGTGACGAAAAACGAAGCAAAATTGATTATAATTGATTCCAGATCAAACCCATCATTTTATTGAAACCAGTTGATGAACAGTCTGATTGCCAAAAAATTGCAAGGTTCCATTCCTTCCTTGCAAGACAGGTTCCATTCTTATTCCTGCCTAAATCTGTCTACGCATTGAAGAATTTGTTGC